>JAODUO010001587.1:70000-88558 GCA_025642075.2 Ridgeia piscesae | reverse complement strand
GCACCCAGTTGTATAAAACGTCGGAAACCATAGCATTATTTTTAATGTATGGCTTGCTTGTAATAGTTCATCTTTTCGTTATTAGGCAAACACTTCATATTTCCATATCTCCATTTGTTTAAGAGTTGTACAACTTAGCATTCAATGCCCTTTCATGCGTTTGTTTAGAACACAAAAATTATATATTGTCCGTAATAAAAGTGTTTAAACGATTTCATGGCAATAGTTATTGTTATTATAAATGTGCGATATACGTTGCTTTTAAATTTTTCATAGTTTCGAACTATTGTACAAACAGTCCATGTTTTTTATGAATCCGTAGTAAGAAAATGAATGAATTCGAAAGTGGATATTAAACCGCGCTACACTTTTCACAATTGTTAACCAGTTACGATTAGGCAACCTATAATTAATTTTTTTTGTCACATAAAATGCAGCTAATGAGGTGTATTGTTTGTTTAATCAATCTGCACACATTATCGGTAGGAATATTTTCAAATATAGCAGTAACTACCTTCCAAATCGTTTCATAAGTGTGTCGCTAAAAAAACTACGCACCTCCGGTATTACATTTGAGAAGATATAGGGGAGAGCAAATGTAACGCGTACACAACTAACGTACCGAGTACATGCACACATTATATGCGCTGTTTGTGTAAATAAATAAATGTAGACATACTTGTAGGATTGAAAACGTGTTTGTGTTTAATAATCTATATAACGTTATTGTAATTTCGCAGATGTAGACGAATGCGCAAGTAATCCTTGTTTTCACGAGTCTGCGTGTATTCCTAAAACGAATGGATACGAATGTGAATGTAAACCCGGATACACTGGCACCAGTTGTGAATCAGGTAAGGCGAGGCAACCTGTTGAAATGTGGCAATTCTTAGCTGTATTGCACGTATTAATACACTTTTGAAACAACTGAACCTTGCTGTCATAATATAATATCATATAATATAAGTAAAATGCACCTAGTGTGACTTGCGTGGGATACTTTGTGTCTCCATTCGTATTGTCGGCCCCCAGTTTTATAACACCTCGGAAACCATAGCATTATTTTTAATGTATGGCTTGCTTGTAATAGTTCAGCTTTACATTATTAGGCAAACACTTAATTTTTCCATATCTCCATTTGTTTAAGAGTTGTACAACTTAGCATTCAATGCCCTTTCTTGCGTTTGTTTAGAACAAAAAAAATTAATGTCCGTAATAAAAGTGTTTAAATGATTTCATGATAATAATAATTATTATTATAAATGTGCGATATACATTGCTTTTTTATTTTTCGTAGTTTCGAACTATTGTACAAACAGTCCATGTTTTTATGAATCCGTAGTAAGAAAATGAATGAATTCGAATGTTGACATTAAACTGCGCTACACTTTTCACAATAGTTAACCAGTTACGATTAGGCAACCTATAATTAATAATTTTTGTTGTCACATAAAATGCAGCTAATGTGGTGTATTGGTTGTTTAATAAATATGCACACATTATCGGTAGGAATATTTTCAAATATAGCAATAACTACCTTCCAAATCATTTCAGAAGTGTGTCGGTAAACAAATACGTACCTGTGGTATTACATTTGAGAAGATATAGGGGAGAGCAAATGTAACGCGTACACAACTAACGTACCGAGTACATGCACACATTATATGCGCTGTTTGTGTAAATAAATAAATGTAGACATACTTGTAGGATTGAAAACGTGTTTGTGTTTAATAATCTATATAACGTTATTGTAATTTCGCAGATGTAGACGAATGCGCAAGTAATCCTTGTTTTCACGAGTCTGCGTGTATTCCTAAAACGAATGGATACGAATGTGAATGTAAACCCGGATACACTGGCACCAGTTGTGAATCAGGTAAGGCGAGGCAACCTATTGAAATGTGGCAATTCTTAGCTCTATTGCACGTATTAATACACTTTTGAAACAACTGAACCTTGCTGTCATAATATAATATAATATAATATAAGTAAATGCACCTTGAGTGATTTGCGTGGGATACTTTGTGTCTCCATTCGTATTCTCTGCCCCCAGTTGTATAAAACCTCGAATACCATAGCATTATTTTTAATGTATGGCTTGCTTGTAATAGTTCATATTTTCGTTATTAGGCAAACACTTCATATTTCCATATGTTTATTTGTTTAGGAGTTCTACAACTTAGCATTCAATGCCCTTTCATACGTTTGATTAGAACACAAAATTATATATTGTCCGTAATAAAAGTGTTTAAATGATTTCATAATAATAATTAGTATTAAAAAATTTCAATATACGTTGCTTGTTTATTATCTGTAGTTTCAAGGTATTGTACAAACAGTTCATGTTTTTATAAATCGGTATTACCAAAAATGAATGAATTCTAATGTGAATATAACACGGGGCTACACTTTTCACAATTGTTAACCAGTTACGGTTAGGGAACCTATAATTAATTCATCTTGTTGTCAGATAAAATGCAGCTAATGTGGTGTATTGTTGTTTAATAAATAAGCACGCATTATCGGTAGGAATATTTTCAAATATAGCAATAGCTATCTTTAAAAATCGTTTAATAAGTGTGCCGTTAAACAAACTATGTACCTGGGTATTACATTTGAGAATATATAGAAAAGAGCAAATGTAACGCGTACACAATTAACGTACCGAGTACATGCACAAATGATATGCGTTGTTTGTGTAAATAAATAAATGTAGACATACTTGTAGGATTGAAAACGTGTTTGTCTTTAATAATCAATATAACGTTATTGTAATTTCGCAGATGTAGACGAATGTGCAAGTAATCCTTGTTTTCACGAGTCTGCGTGTATTCCAAAAACGAATGGATACGAATGTGAATGTAAACCCGGATACACTGGCACCAGTTGTGAATCAGGTAAGGCGAGGCAACCTATTGAAATATGACAATTCTTAGCTGTATTGCACGTATTAATACACTTTTGAAACAACTGAACCTTGCTGTCATAATATAATATAATATAATATAAGTAAAATGCTGCTAGTGTGATTTGCGTGGGATACTTTGTGTCTCCATTCGTATTCTCTGCCCACAGTTGTATAAAACCTCGGAAACCATAGCATTATTTTTAACGTATGGCTTGCTTGTAATAGTTCATCTTTTCGTTATTAGGCAAACACTTCATATTTCCATATCACCATTTGTTTAAGAGTTGTACAACTTAGCATTCAATGCCCTTTCATGCTTTTGATTAGAACACAAAATTATATATTGTCCGTAATAAAAGTGTTTAAATGATTTCATGGTAATAAATATTATTATTATAAATGTGCGATATACGTTGCTTTTTTATTTTTCATAGTTTCGAACTATTGTACAAACAGTCCATGTTTTTTATGAATCCGTAGTAAGACAATGAATGAATTCGAATGTGGATATTAAACCGCGCTACACTTTTCACAATTGTTAACCAGTTACGATTAGGCAACCTATAATTAATAATTTTTGTTGTCTCATAAAATGCAGCTAATGTGGTGTACTGGTTGTTTAATCAATATGCACACATTATCGGTAGGAATATTTTCAAATATAGCAGTAACTACCTTCCAAATCGTTTCATAAGTGTGTCGCTAAAAAAACTACGCACCTCCGGTATTACATTTGAGAAGATATAGGGGAGAGCAAATGTAACGCGTACACAACTAACGTACCGAGTACATGCACAAATTATATGCGCTGTTTGTGTAAATAAATAAATGTAGACATACTTGTAGGATTGAAAACGTGTTTGTGTTTAATAATCTATATAACGTTATTGTAATTTCGCAGATGTAGACGAATGCGCAAGTAATCCTTGTTTTCACGAGTCTGCGTGTATTCCTAAAACGAATGGATACGAATGTGAATGTAAACCCGGATACACTGGCACCAGTTGTGAATCAGGTAAGGCGAGGCAACCTATTGAAATGTGGCAATTCTTAGCTCTATTGCACGTATTAATACACTTTTGAAACAACTGAACCTTGCTGTCATAATATAATATAAGTAAAATGCAGCTAGTGTGATTTGCGTGGGATATTTTGTGTCTCCATTCGTATTGTCGGCACCCAGTTGTATAAAACGTCGGAAACCATAGCATTATTTTTAATGTATGGCTTGCTTGTAATAGTTCATCTTTTCGTTATTAGGCAAACACTTCATATTTCCATATCTCCATTTGTTTAAGAGTTGTACAACTTAGCATTCAATGCCCTTTCATGCGTTTGATTAGAACACAAAAATTATATATTGTCCGTAATAAAAGTGTTTAAACGATTTCATGGTAATAGTTATTGTTATTATAAATGTGCGATATACGTTGCTTTTAAATTTTTCATAGTTTCGAACTATTGTACAAACAGTCCATGTTTTTATGAATCCGTAGTAAGAAAATGAATGAATTCGAAAGTGGATATTAAACCGCGCTACACTTTTCACAATTGTTAACCAGTTACGATTAGGCAACCTATAATTAATTTTTTTTGTCACATAAAATGCAGCTAATGAGGTGTATTGTTTGTTTAATCAATATGCACACATTATCGGTAGGAATATTTTCAAATATAGCAGTAACTACCTTCCAAATCGTTTCATAAGTGTGTCGCTAAACAAACGACGTACCTGCGGTATTACATTTGAGAAGATATATAGGGGAGAGCAAATGTAACGCGTACACAATTAACGTACCGAGTACATGCACACATTATATGCGTTGTTTGTGTAAATAAATAAATAAATGTAGACATATTTGTAGGATTGAAAACGTGTTTGTCTTTAATAATATATATATATATATCACGTTATTGTAATTTCGCAGATGTAGACGAATGCGCAAGTAATCCTTGTTTTCACGAGTCTGCGTGTATTCCTAAAACGAATGGATACGAATGTGAATGTAAACCCGGATACACTGGCACCAGTTGTGAATCAGGTAAGGCGAGGCAACCTATTGAAATGTGGCAATTCATTGCTCTATTGCACGTATTAATACACTTTTGAAACAACTGAGCCTTGCTGTCATAATATAATATAATAAAATATCAGTAAAATGCACCTAGTGTGACTTGCGTGGGATACTTTGTGTCTCCATTCGTATTGTCGGCCCCCAGTTGTATAACACCTCGGAAACCATAGCATTATTTTTAATGTATGGCTTGCTTGTAATAGTTCATCTTTTCGTTATTAGGCAAACACTTCATTTTTCCATATCTCCATTTGTTTAAGAGTTGTACAACTTAGCATTCAATGCCCTTTCATACGTTTGATTAGAACACAAAATTATATATTGTCCGTAATAAAAGTGTTTAAATGATTTCATAATAATAATTAGTATTAAAAAATTTCAATATACGTTGCTTGTTTATTATCTGTAGTTTCAAGGTATTGTACAAACAGTTCATGTTGCTCGTAGTAGTTCAGCTTTAAATTCTTGTAGGATTGAAAACGTGTTTATCTTTAGTAATCTATATGAATTTATTGTAATATCGCAGATGTAGACGAATGCGCAAGTAATCCTTGTTTTCACGATTCTGCGTGTATTGCTAAAATGAATGGATACGAATGTGAATGTAAACCCGGATACTCTAGCAGCAGTTGTGAATCAGGAAAGGCGAGGCAACCTGTTGAACATTGAATTTTGTAGCATTAATATAAGTATTAATACAGAATTGAAACAATTGAACCTTGCTGTCTGAATATATTATAAATAAAACACAGCTAGTGTAAACATACTCAAACTTTCCGTCGTGTATTCACTACGCATACGATATATACACCGTATATATGTATATTTCTATCATTACAAAAAGCAATAATAAATAAACGCCTGAGTAATCAGGAACCCAGTGCGAAATAGGTATTTGGCAAATGACAATGAGTAATAATGCTGCCTGTTAAGTTTAATGAATATTTGCCGATTAGCAGGTGATTAATTCTGACGTATTTGTGTCTTGCGTAAGTTGTTTAACGATACACCATTCTTTGTCTGAGGGAAATGTATACAAAACATCCATACCCCTCATTAATTATTTAGATTCTGTTAGCCAGTGCATATATATATATATATATATATATATATATATATATATATAAACACCTTATTTTGTTAGATGAAATGTTCATTCTAGAAACTCATTTGCGAAAACCAACTGTATTGTTTGAACATATTGTTTAGTGGAATGTTTTCATATTTGAGATCTAGACGAGTGTAAAAGTATTCCATGCATGAATAAGGGGACGTGCCATGAAACTGTCAAGTTTTATCTGTGCGAATGTAGACCTGGTTATTCGGAAACCAGTGTGAAATAGGTATTTGGCAAATGACCATTAGTAGCAATGCTGCCTGTTAAGATAGAGTATTATTTACCTATTAGCAAGTTGTTTATTTTGACCTTGTGTGCTTTTGCGTTAGTTTGAGCGTGCTTTTGTGTATGTTTGTGAGTGTGCAAGGTACAATGTAACGAACACAGTGGTAGACAGTCGCTAGGCATACATTATATTGGATTTACAAGCTTGGTATATTGATGTGTGGTTTGCTTGTAATTTGATTTATATTACTCTTGTGTGTTCGTCCGTACGTGCGTGCGTGCGTGGGTGTTCGCGCGTATGCAACGTACATTATAACGAAAACATTTAAAGATAAACACGATACATATTGAACAACACATGTTGAACATGCGATGTATATTTACTGTGCAGAACTATATGTTTTCTTTAGAGAATTCTACCCTATTTATTCATAGCACACAATAGCCAATTACTTTGTCGAATCTGTTGGCGTGAATTTCCTTTGGAGAAAATGTTAAGATTGATAAATTGGATGTTGAACCGAAATTTATGGCAAGTTAATACCTCCAGCGTCTCATTGACTATGAACATGGCATCTAATCACCATTAGCGGCTTATGCGCATTTGTCGTATCGACTTTTATGCATGCTGTCATGGCAATGACTTTGCTACGGCTACGTGCCAGTTGGTGGTCACACACTTCCATTTGCTTCCCGAGGGATGCCAATGTGGACGTTAACGATTTCGTCAAATACAAAGATACTGTCGTCCCAACGTGACTGTCGCCGATACAATATTGAACATGAACGTGAAACTTGTCACCGAATGTACAACTACATCACACGGTCTTCTTCACAGTCTCGCTGACGCAGTCTGACATCGTCAAAGATGTTTCTTTGACGTTATTCAAGCGCTGTCGTGTGCTTTCAATCCGAATTACGGCTTCCTAAACTTCTAAACATACCAACATACAGGATTTGCTCTAAATTGCCTGTAGAGCTCCAGCGTAAATAATCGTCTTCACTGATCTATGATGTGCTTTGTATCAATCAAAACTCAACATAGGCCTTATCTTATTTGAACGGAGACAACAACCTAGTTGTTTTCTTTCGTGCATCGGGACGCGCGTACCGATTAACATTATCTTCACGTAAACAAATGCTGAGTTCGCAACATCGGTCTAGTAATTATCTATAGCTGTGACAAGACCGGAAACTTATTTGACAATCAAACTCAACCTACCCCAATGTGATGTTGCGCTATCGTCGAAATAAACGGTATTGAAATGCCTCGACTTAGTGGCCTTCCTTCTAAGCTTGTGTCAGCATACAGTAATTACCGCTGCCATTAAATGCGTGTAAACGTGATGTGGTCATTATGTGGCTGCACTTACCCGATTGTTACTACTAATCAAAGACAGGATGTCAATAACGGACCATTCCACGCGCTAATTAGGTCAGGCGTCAGTAGCGCACCATTCCACGCGCTAATTAGGTCACGCGTCAATAGCGCATCATTCGACGCGCTAACTTGGTCACCTGTAACAGGCACATGTCGGCACACAATAGCAGGGTAAGCACGACTGTTAGTTGAACGGGGAGGACGTGTTTCATGTGCAGTCACAGTGTACGTGTGACATGGATGCGAGCGAGTACGATGACATCAGGCCTTCGGTCATTGGCGCAATGATTCTACTGAACGTAACGTTGAACGCATTAGCGATCGCTGTCATCGCCAGGTATCCGCAACTGCGCGAAGATCGCACGACGCTCTTCATGTTCTCCCTCTCGCTGTCTGATCTCGCCAACGGCTGTACGGCGATGCCCATCAGCGCCGCCTTGTGCTCCAGTGCGACGCCGAATGTCCGTGATGACGTCAGATACTTCCCCAAGATACACGCCGCCTTCTCCGTCTGGTTCACCGTCACCTCTATGCACAGCCTCTGCTGGGTGTCAGTATGCAAGATGGTCGCTACAGTGAATCCGCTCCGCTACGAGCAAGTCCTCACACGAAATCGATGCTACTCCATAATATGTGGACTATGGCTAAATGGGGCGCTGATGGCAGCAATAGTAGCCTATTACGCTGAATCGTGGTACTTTTCTATATGTATATTCAATATAACCATATCAAAAGAAAATGCCGGTTTAATAGTTGTGGTTGTACTCATCGCTATTGTGTGTCCAGTTGTCATGATCGTGTATTCGACAACACGAATATTCCGAGCGATTCTTCGAACGCACCGTCAGATTACGGCGCAGGTGATGTCTATAGGAGGATGCAACAGCGACGTTGTGACTGTCCCGTCTTTAACGTTGAAGTCGGTCCGTTCTGGAAGAAATGTGCTGATAGTATGCTTGGCGCTTGTGTTGCTAACTATCCCATACATTATTCATGTTGTGGTGTTTCTAATGGGGTTAAGCGAGTTGATGCCTCCGTGGTATATGTTTGTCGCTACGTGGATGTTGGAGAGCAATACATTCGTAAACAGTCTCATTTATATAGTCGTGTTTCAGTCTGTTCGTGATAAAACGTCACACATATTATGTGCTGTGTGCCAGCTCTAAGCGATTCATTAGTTTGAGTTAGAATTCGTTCTGAGGAAAATTAGCTTGTCGCCTTGACTTTTCGACTTGGCACTGATACTGCCACGGCGTCAGTGTCGATCGATAATTTCGTCTTAGGTTTGTCCAGGTTTAGAGTCGTGAGTTAGAGTAAGTATGAAGTCGTTTGAACACACGGGAGTAGTTCTATCAACACAATAAATATTGTATATACTTGCGTTTTGCTCTGTTCGTTATGTGCTGGTACAAATAGTACGCGTTTTCTGTTTCCGAAGCGTACTCTCGTACCAGTATACTATTTGGAATTTCAAAAAATATTTGTAGTTTCATCATTGCTTCATTTGTGTTGTTTCCTTCCGTGTCAAATACACGTGGATTTGAAGCTTTTCAGACGCTTCTTCAGAATCGATAATCGGATTATGACCATTTATTAGAGAGGTACCGAGTACACGTAATGTGTGAACAATATAAGAACGTGGTGTTACGACATATGCGGTGTTTGTACAATGATGTCTCGTCTAACCGTTCTTCATTAATCAATTTAGTTTTAAGATCCGCACGTGTTTGTGTGGGAACTATCTCGATACCGTGGCAATTGTTCCGTTAAGACATGATTCAGGTCTTAATGCTATTTTAGGTAACACTCAGTTGTATAATACTATATTTTTTCAGAAAATTAGTTGCTCTATAGATATTAGAAAGCCACACTATGGTAGCCGAGAAGAGCCATCGCGTTTCTGTGTCTAGTCGCAACGGCAATACGATGCGCGATGCGACGCGATGCGCTGAGTAAACGTACGAACACACAATTCGTTGTGCTAAAATAAATATAAGTCATTGTAACCGTATGCATACATGCAAATGGCCAGCCGATGTAAATTATGGCTATTTATAATGTATAATTGTGTATCGCATCGCGCATAGCATCGCGCTTCCCTTGGGGCATCGCATCGCGCCTCGCGTCGTGCATCCATCATATTGGCATTACGAATAGCCACACAACGCGGTGACCGTTCTCGGCAACCACGCCATGCATTCACTGCGTGAGCAAACTACGCAATGTTGTGGCAAAGTTTGTCCACTGGGTTGTTCAGTCGTCATTGTGTAATTAACAGCAGCGTTTGCTTTTACATCACAACTGAATTAATTAATGTTGTCTTGATTCACATTGGAAACATAGCAGCTTTGTAAATAAGGTCACAAGCCTTGATTATTTGCATAATGTTCACGTATAGGAAATTAGTACTGACTGTATTGTCAATACCAATGTAAAGACTGTTCAACCAATAAGACCGGATTTAACTGCTTATTTACTCTTTCGTTATTAAATATTTGTAGACACAGACGAATGCTCCAGCAGTCCGTGTCTCCACAGCGCCGAGTGTATTAATAAAATAAGTGCATACGAATGCAAATGCGTTTCCGGGTATACGGGCATTAACTGCGAAACAGGTATGCCCTCAAGCATTACTCATTTCACAATGCAATTTCGTGATGCAGTTGTAGCTCTAAGTTATACGTCTGCTATATTCAAAGAACTGTTTAGAAGTGATTCGCTCCAAGCTGTTAACAATTGTTGTGTAATGTTGAGTGTTTAAAGGCAAATGTACCAGTCAGCCGTGTCAGAATCGCGGTACATGCGTAAATGGAGTCAACTCGTTCAAGTGCGATTGTAAGCCCGGATACACCGGGCGAACATGTGAAACAAGTACGCAACAGGAAGACATTTACCGCGTTAACAGTATCATATTTCATATACTTCCTAATCTTGTCAACATTTACTGAGAACATGTTCGCACACAAACTAATTGTATTGTAGCCACGAACTGAAGGCGTATATACAAATAAGCATGTAAATTAATGAGAATACGTGTTTGTTATGCTGCAGATATAGACGAATGCGACAGCAATCCTTGTGTACAAGGCGTTGTGTGTAATAATAACATTAATGCTTACGACTGCGGCTGTGACCCTGGGTATACCGGAAGTGAATGTGAAATAGGTACAGCGTCACTTTTTAGTTATTATTTGTTGTCATACACATTGATTATATATATAATCATATATATATATATATATATATATATATATATATATATATATATATATATATATTATATATTATTATTACATTACTGTATTTTATATATATATATATATATATAATACAGTAACTTATGTATGTTTATATCTCCTATTAGTTTAGTTCAACACACACACGACACACGATTTTTTGGGGTTAACTTATGCTACATTATTATACATATATATATACGCACGCACGCACGCACGCAGCACACACACACACACACACACACACACACACACCAACACACATATACACACCACACACACACACATACATGTGTGTGTGTGCGCTGCATGCGTCGTGCGTATATATATATATATATATATATATATATATATAAATATATATAGTATAAGTTAACCCAAAACAAATTCTATTAATTCAACAGATGCATCAATTTTGCATAACATATGTCTCAAACCGTAATGTTCAGTTTCGGATTGTTGATGTTTGCTACGTTGAATGCCTCAGATAAAGACGAGTGTGACAGTCAGCCGTGCCAGAATGGCGGTGCATGCATTGATAGAGTCAACTCGTACAAGTGTGACTGTACTCCAGGTTATATTGGACGAAGTTGTGAAAGAGGTAAACATAACAGAATCATGTAACGTGTCAATGTACCATATAACACATACTGTGAGTACCAAAGTACTTTAACACGACTGTCGTAACAAGTATTATCCTGCAGGTGCGCGGAAGAGTGGCAGTTGTTAATCATGGTGTTTACGTTATTTTGTTTTTGTTAATTCGTTAATCATCCATGCATTAAAGGCGAAACATTCATTGAGAGAACCAGTCCGATATATATCACGAAATTGGATATATATTTACGATGAAACTGCAATGAGTTGAGATGTGGAATAATAAAAAAGACAACTAGTGGTTGTCCTATCACACGCATTAAGTGTAACATCATTTACATTTTGTAGATATAGACGAATGTGCCAGTGACCCGTGCCAGAATGGCGGTGTATGCTTTGATGGGATTAACTCTTTCAAGTGTGATTGTAATTTCCGGTACACAGGCGACACGTGTGAAACAGGTACATCAGAAGACGACATTTACCGTGTCAACGGTATCATTTGATTTTAGTTTTCTACATGCCTCTTGCGTGGAACATGTTTAAAATATGCTTTCTAAATACACCCTGAAAATAGTGCCCAATAGTGCTAAGTTACCCGATAACAATGGTGGGACATTATATTAATCACATATTATAATACATTTTCCAGACACCAGCAAATGTTTGAGCTATCCTTGTCTCAACAATGGCACATGCGTGAATGTGTTCAATGATTACGTATGTGTCTGTCCACGAGGCTTTACTGGAGCCAACTGTTGGCAAGGTAGGAGCAGCTGCGATGGTTGTCTTTGATTACTTACGAGTATTACACGTGTGTCACGTATATTATAGTGTGTGTGTGTGTGTGTGTGCGTGCGTGCGTGCGTGCGTGCGTGCGTGTGTGTGAGTGTGTGTGTGTTTGTTTGTTGTGTATGGGGGTGGATGTGTGAGTGCGTGCGTGCGTGCGTGCGTGCGTGCGTGCGTGTGTGTGTTTGTGTGTGTGGGAGGTGGTTGTGTGGGTGCGTGCGTGCGTGCGTGCGAGCGTGAGTGTGTGTGTGTAAAACAACATTTTTTCGGAATGTGTACTACTGCTTCGATCGTAATAATAATAACGCTATTAACAAAGCAGTTCTTAGAAAAAGTATCATGTGTGAAACACAATGCTATTTGGGGATAGACACATAATAAGGCGATTATATTTCAGACATCAACGAATGTTTGAGCAGTCCATGTCTTAACAATGGAACATGCGAAGATCGAACTCATTCATATTTATGTGAATGTCAACCGGGCTTCAATGGTACCATTTGTGAGCGTGGTAGGTAATGAAGTATGGCCTACCTGGAAAGACCAGGGTTTAATGTAGTAGACACTTTCCATAACGGCCACCGCACGTTAGCGCTACTATAGCGCAATATCTTAGGTGACGTCACGGACAGGTTTTATTATGTATGCTAAACAAGAGTTCATTTTTAATCAAACAAACATATGCGGTAACATGCATCCATTGATATGTTATTATCACTCATCTATGAGCAAATTCAATTACACGTGTAGGCAGCCTCAACAAGTATTACATTGACTGCTTGTTCAGTTTGCTGGTTGGTTAGCAGATTTATTGACTGATTGGTTAACTGATCGGTTGATTGATTCACTGGTTGATTTAACGCATGATTAATCCATTCATCAATTCATTCATTCAGCAATTCATGTATGCGTGTATTTTATCCAAAACTATATGTGTTGTCATTTGACATATATCAATATCATTCGAGATAGCTTGTTGTCACATATACCATCGCATATGCTGAACAATTATATAAATCTGGGGTTACTATTCATTTTCTAGGCACTGTTACATGCAAAGAAGGAGATACTTCGTCTGAGTGTGGATGTCTTCCTGGAGTTTCTGATGCCTCTTGTACATACAGTATGTTACGTTTCTATGTAATACTTATATTGTTGTCATTTAATGTACGTATATTTATAATACATTATTATCAGCACCTTTTATCGTAAAGTCATCTGTATACATGGTTATAATAATAATGATAATAATAAGAAGAAAGTGAATATAATTAGTAGCCACATCCCTCATCTAAAAACGTAATACTGATAGATGTGTTACAATGTTTAATAATAATAATATGCTGTTATATATATATATATATATATATATATATATATATATATATATATATATATAAAATATATATACATGTATATATTAATAGATTTATTTTCCCATAGCAACCTTTACATAAATACGAGTTGACTCGATCGTAACATGTTCCATTGTGGCGATTCGGACTATTCAAAATATATATATCGGGACGCTTTTTGTATATTGTACTTTGCTGTGTGATACTTAGAAAGGTACGTAGAGATCGTCCACACACATACACTTATGTTATCCCGTCATTTATGCGTTTTTGAATAGCCCGTATCGCCACAATGGAACATGTTACGATCGAGTCAACTCGTATATATGTAAAGGTTGCTATGGGAAAATAAATCTATATCAACTAATATAAATTAGCCTGAGGCCGTTTAGTTATAATCCGTATTACGATGTGGATCCAAATCCGGGTAGCGAAGTGTGAACACCTTAATCCGCATTAAGCTAACCGCATCCTAATGCAGAAAAACAGGTGGAATAGGATGCCGACTATGCAACGTGAATGCTCCGTTTGCTCTATGTCGGCGCTGCTGCATGGCAGGCGCCTGTTGTGTCTCGAGACATGCGACGACGTGAAATTCCATATGTAATAAGATCAGTTATTTGTTGTCGTTTGAATAATTTGTTTTGGTGCATTCCTTGTCCGATCATCTGTGAGAAGGTATATGAATTTTCGTCGACGCAACGCGACATTTGCCGTGCCAACTTGGCTGTAACAAGTACATAATCTGTGTAGCCGTGCTGCATGAAGAAGTTGCTTTCTGCGATGCTTCTATATCATGTCAGTTTCGCGGCTAATCAATACATACACGAACTGCTAGAGTAGGAAGCGACTATCGGTAAAATAATTTCATTTTGTCAGCTACTACAAATGTGTGAGTGCAATTGACCCACATGCAATGTAATTAGTAAAAGAAAGTGACTTCGAAAATGTGCCATATCAAGTTAATATTATCAAAATGTAACTCTCTTAACATTGTAGAACACTGTTCAAACATTGTTTTTTTCTTCAGATATCAACAAAACTGACAACACTCAGAACAAGATAGTGCAGGAGCCTACCGGTAATTATTTCGGAATACGTAATATAAGTACATATATAAGGGTGTGTATGTATGCATTCTGAATGCTTGTATGTGTATATATATATATATATATATATATATATATATATATATAAACCAGGCGCTGGTGAAGATTGTGGTTGAAAGTGGCTTGTAAGATAATTGTTGATTATTACACGCAACTTATAAACACTTTCACGTACCTACCTATACGTATCTATCCTACAAGCGACCTTTAACCACATCTTCCCCGGCGCCTGGTTTATTTGCCTTTACCAGCGCCTAGTTTGTTTGCAAAGTACACCTGCTCACCCTGCTGTCATCCTCCAACACGTTGGTGTTAGCTCGAAGGGATACATGGCTTGGTACCAACGTAAAGCCATGATGGCCGTCTAGATACCTTCCAGAACGTGTTAAATATTTATTTTGTTATTCGTCTTTGTAAGAAGATGGCTTGCTTCAATTTCGTTCATTAAATGGCAATGTGTCGCGGTGATAAGCATTTTGTTTCTGATAACATGGAATATATATATATATATATATATATATATATATATATATATATATATATATATATATATATATATATATATATGTGTGATTATGAAGTTGTGTGTGTGTGTGTGTGTGTGTGTGTGTGTGTGTGTGTGTGTGTGTGTGTGTGTGTGTGTGTGTGTGTGTTTTTGTGTGTGTGTGTGTGTTTGGGTTGTGGGGGCGGGTGTGGGTGCGTGTGTGTGTTTGTATTGTATTTGTATCTAGGGGATGGATGTGTGAGATAGTATTATGCATACGTACGTCTCGTCTGTGTTCATGATATACGTGAAATTAAACCAATTTCAACGGGAAGATGGTATTTTTATTTCAGAAAAATGCTGGAGCAGTCCGTGTCTCAACAACGGAACGTGCGTTGATCAAGCAAATTATTATTTATGTGATTGTATTCTGGGCTTCACTGGTGCCAATTGTCGGGAAGGTATGCTATTGGTTACTGATAGATTACTTACCATTTGCATTCATACCAGGTAATATGTAGCATTTGCTAAATTTCTCAACCGTTTGTCATTTATAAGCATGAAAGTATATTTTCAATAGCTGTGTGACAAACACTGTTTATATTGCCATGCTAGTGAAGACGTAATTTCAAACAAAATAATTGTTGTCATCTTTGAGCAGTACTTGTATGAACAATGGAACATGCGAAGATCACGACAATTAATATATGCGGAAGTCTCGTGTTTTGATGGTGCCAACTATAATAAAATAGGACATCAGCGGTTTGTAGTATAACTAATTAGTATGCATATTCAGTCCTGTCGAATGTTGTCGATGAAGATGAATGTGACAGTCAGGTATGTCTCAGTATTCAATTAAACACCGTATTCAAAGTGTAGTCAATGAATTAATAAACACTGCTGGCGGAAATGAGTTACCAGAAGTGTAATACCTTCTCGTGGTTCACACCTACCTTTTGTCACCTGCCACTGGCTGTCATTGTCATTATTTGGCTAATTAGAACACCGGTACTTCTACGCCCACGTGTATCCGATGACACTCTGCGAATAAGTTTGTCGATATATAATTTCATGTATCAACAATACCGTTTACTGACAGTAACATAAAATTGCATTGCCAGTTCGTAAGTTACGGAGCATGTACACCTAAGTATATGAATGTTTTTGCGTAATTGCACCAGTCTCGCAGGGAGTAATCTACGAGCATATCAGTATTTCGTACATATATTTCAAGAATACTTCCGGTGTTATTTATAAAATGCTTTTACATAAAGCAATCCGATAAGTATTATTATCGGACCACATAGCGCTATGTAAATCAAATAAGATACACACTGCCACGTTGCATTGTTTACTTCACAGATGTTGACGATTGCGCGGACGTGTATTGTGGGAATGGAGGGACTTGTGTTGACCGCGTAAATGCATTCAGTTGTAAATGCCGGCGTGGATTTACAGGCGTTTATTGTGAAACAGGTATGTTCTTTCTACAACGTCTGAGTGACACTTGCTAGCCTCTATATACAACTATATACGTATAATTACATAAAAAATTAATATTTTTATTGTAACGCGTGTAATATATATTACACAGCATATCGATCACAGTTCCAAATTAATGTAATATAGAGCAAGTGCCCTCGAGTCTTTATATATATATATATATATATATATATATATATATATATATATATATATATATATTATATATATATATATTATATATATATATACATATAGAGAGTAAATAATGTATAAAGACTCGAGGGCACTTGCTCTATGTAACATTATTTTAATTTTACGTGTTATTTGTTATGTAATTATATGTATATATATATATATATATATATATATATATATATATATAACTTCAGCGGCTAGCCGAGTCACACGCCCACCTTTTTTCACCAGATCCGCTCCGTCGATTTACCAACACCGATTGTGAAGATTACAAATGCATGTGCTGTAAAATGTCTACACACCACCAACTTTTCGTATCCTAAGGATCCGCTGTTATTACGAAAAGCAGAATATATACATTTTTACTACCAGCGTCGGTGATTTTTCTGGAAGTGACCCGGCGACCCCGCATGGAACACTTTGTGTACGATATGTTCGCCCCAAACAATTCAGCATTAGACGTTAACAATGGAATATGGAACTGGCGAAGTTTCACACACTACAGCGTCTCTCCTCGTCGTGAATTGTTTGGGGCGAACATAACGCTAAAAGCAACATCAACGGGACGTTTATATCACGTGTTACATGTATTCATAGCATGTCTAAAACAAATACACATATAAGTGAAGTTGCAAGTGCTAGTTTTAAAATAAACGCTAATGACACTTAGACCTACAATTGTGAAACGATGCAATATATACATTTTCAGATATAGACGAATGTTCAAGCAGTCCTTGTATCAATCGTGGGAAGTGCGAAAATAACATCAATTCATTCGCTTGTCGATGTCTTCCGGGCTTCTATGGTGTGGACTGTAGTGAATGTAGGTAAACCATTGTTGGGTAATCAATAATTTATCATTACTCATGTGCTATTTAGTACACGTATGACAAGTGTTGATTTAAAATAAAATGCTTCAGTGATTTAGCGCCACGTGACACGTGATTCAAGTACGTATTCCATGGATTTGATTGTCTGTGTTTCAGTCCACACTGAATGCTTGAGTGCGCCGTGCATGAACAATGGAACTTGCCAGGAGGGATATCAGTCGTGTCACTGTGACTGTTTACCGGGATTCGCTGGTTCCTTCTGCGAACAACGTAGGTGACATATTCCTGATACATCTCTTTGCCAGGCAGGTAATGCAATAGGTTGTTTTATTATAATACGTAACATCAGAAACTTATATATATATATATATATATATATATATATATATATATATATATATATATATATATATATATATATATATATATATATATATATCAATAGCAATGATGAACTCATTTGTTGTTTTGTTTAGTATACATGTTTCAAGTTACACCTGGGTAAAGTCACATATATATATATATATATATATATATATATATATATATATATATATATATATATATATATCTGTTAGCACTATGAAGGACTGAAAATAACAACCTAAAATTGCAGTTTGTAATGTTTGTTATTATAATATAACAAGGTATTTTATCATATGCCTGGCAAAGGGATTAATTTACATTGTGATACATATACAATTAATTGTTTAAGACTGAAATAATATTATATATCTTCCAGACATTAACGACTGCCTTGACATTCGTTGTG
>JAODUO010001587.1:45000-65000 GCA_025642075.2 Ridgeia piscesae | reverse complement strand
GAATGGATAAGGTTAATTATATTGTTAAAATGACAACAAAACGTTTCACACAATGACGTGGCTGACGCATGAGTTGGTCCAGGAGTTATGCTCGCATCTCTCGGTAGCAGTAATATTAATGCTAATTTAAATGATGACCCAGAAAGGGGAAATTGGCAGTACTTTCCATAATTTTCAGTTGCAACAAAGATTAAGGCATTGCAGACTATCCGATCAGTTGGTGTGTTCCACAAAGTAAAATGTTGGGTCCTAGAAGTTGCAGAACAGATACAAAATAAAACACAAAGAAAATAGTGGTGACGTTTCTTTAGTGACATCATCTGCTCAAGTGATAAAATAACAAATATATACAAAAGGTATCATCAAATGGTAAGTGACTGAGAATAGTCAGATATTCCGAAAATAGTGTATCTGTTCTAAAATATAGAACTATGTAAATTAAAAAGAGTGAGCTGGATATAGATAAGTAAATTAATTAAGTAATTTAATTATTCGCACTCAATATAACCAACCAGAGTAACAAAACGTTCAGTGTCCGTGCATATGAAGCTCAGAGTTCTTCACGACAGGGTAATTTTGAGTATAAAAACCGTCTAGTGAAACACCCTGTTAGTAGATAGTTAACTGTTTCTGTAAGTTGTTTACGTAAAATAATTTGATCAACCTGTACTCTCGCACGAAATTCATCAATATAATAAAAATATATAAAGTTGTGGCAATTTATGCCAATTGTGAGCCTCCAAGCAAAGTAATGTGTTGGTTTACAATTTGCGTTTATGTCATGGAAAAATACATATGTTGGGTTACTAAACTGATTTTGAATCAATCAGTAGACATGCACCTTATTATTATGCCACCTGGCGACCAATACAAAAATTCGTTGTAGACTACATGCAATTAGTCACAACAATCAACATTGTGTATGTAATATTTGGGAGATGAGGAGGCAATGAAAGCCTACTCTTTGAATGCTTCCGAAAGTGTTGACAATTATGAGCGATCCGTTATTTACTGACTGTCATTTATTCGGACCAAACAATGCACGTGTTCGATCTATAGGCGATTCACTGGACCATCACAGGGACATGCCGTTCAGCACTTGGGATAACGACAACTCGAAGAAGAACTGTCCCAAGTCCCGTCACGGCGCGTGGTGGTACAACGACTGCATGTATTCGAACCTCAACGGACTGTACAAGAAAGGAATCAGCTGGTCCTACGTTATCTGGGGCAACTGGCTTGGACGGCAGTCACTACGTGCGACCGAGATGAAAATGCGGCCCATGAATTTCCATGTTGGTATGTCATATATATATCTCCTATTTATTGATTTGCTTCTTTGCTTTCTTCTTTGTCTTCCTAGTTGTCCTCTTCTTTTTCTTCATATGATATGTGTATCTTCATGTATGTCCTGCGTTTGCCCTATCTAGCATTGTTCCTACATTTACAGCGTGTATTTCTCTCTGTCTATAATATAGAAATGTTTCATTATAATGTATGTGCGTTCGTCCATATGAAAGTACATTTGTATGTTGTAATGTCCTTGTGCACATATCTACCGAAGGACGAATTTGGACCTAGTGGACAAGTATCCCATATGCCTTTGTAATTTGCCTGAGCTATACCTGCGTTTCAGGATCGTAGTCCGTTCTCAAGTTGTGATCGTTGCCGCGAGCAATGTAGCGTACTGTCATGTCATATGTCTGTTCCTCGCCAGCCGTCGACTGTGCCAATCTGCAGGCACGTGGGTCCCGTGCCAGTGGTGTCTACGTCCTCTCGTCAAAGGCCCAGACAATAGAAGCTTACTGTGACTTGACCACAGATGGAGGCGGATGGACGGTAATGTGATGTGATAATTTCCCGTTGGATAATTTCAGTTCTTCGTTATCGCTATTTGCCTTAAAAATAATTCTGCTCTGATTATCAGCAATAGCACCACGGGTCGCTTTGAACTTGAATGTGAATGTGAATACACATGCGGCATATCGTGGCTAGATAAGAAACCTCATGTAACACATACAGTATTGACCAATTGCTCTTCCTTGGCTGAATTGCACGAATCTATACCCATTAATATGATAATGTATTGGTTAATCTGGACTGATATATTAGGTCTAGTTGCCAATTTCCATCGCCAACGTTTGAGTATAAAGCGTGGAACGTTTCTATTCGAGAACGGTGCAATTGTGTAAGTCCCGGCTAACAGCAACTTACAGTAACATACATACAGAAATATTAGAATGGAAATGGGGCATCTTCCCCCCACCCGATGTGACCAAACGCGCACAGATCTTGCTCAATCTCGAACGTCTCGTCGCTTACTACGGTATCTGTTTTACATTTTTATCCCATCCGCATGAGGGCGCTGTGTGTTAAAGATCCCCAGCTCAGATGTATTAACTCTGATACAAATGAGTGGAGATAGTTAAAGGGCAAAAAAAGGCAACGGTTTCGTATCATACACTTAATAGAGTTTCTACAAACTAACAATTTCCACATATACTCAATTTTTTAACGTCAGCGGTTTACTCAGAATGTGACCTTAAAGTCTAAAAATCTAACGAAATCCATGATGGCCTAGACACCACCATCTTAACCGGTGACGTATTCGTTTGGCTTGGCCTGGCCAATAAGCGCGCGGCATTCTAGGTCTCTGCTGAGGCCGGTCAGCTTCCTGCGACGTCAGTACGCTTGCCTACGGCACAACAACATCGAGTCTTCGTTTAGTTGGCGTGACATGTAGCAGCTGCTTAGACCTAAATCTGTGGTCAACAAGTAATTATGAAGTAGACATACATCACCAGTGGATGGAACAAGATCCAACAAAACGTCGCCGACCGTCGTCTTCTTAAACCCGGGGCAGGGCTGACAATATTTAGCCATGGATGGACCGAAAAGCTAAACCGTCGAAGCAACGCATAATATCAAGCTGGCCGAGACATCAATGATCAGATCGCAAGAAGGTTAGTATGATGTGTGTATTTAATTGTGTTTTTTGCAGACGTCAAGCACACGTAACGTTTTTGTGCTGTTAAAAGTAGTGTTGACCGCCGTAGACCGGCTATCGATTGATGATGGCTCGGTCATCGATGTGTTGACGAAGCCCGATGCCGATGGCGATGTCCATCGATGACAGCTAATCTGTTTCTATGGTATCACGTCCACATGTGTAAAGACTAAGATATACTTGAACCAAGCTAGGACAATAGCAAAATTTATATTATCGCATAATTTAGTACAATGCAGAATTAATAATTTAGCCTTTAGAAGAAACTTGAATAACTGAACTTGAGCACGACACGTCTCATGGGTGATAATATGTCATCGGCGGAGGGACCGTGGCCTTGGATTGTCGTTGGCACTTCTTCGTAAATTCAGTAACCGCTCATAGTGACATAGACATTTATTTCCATCGATGTAAATGTAGACTATGTCAGAGTAAGGTGACATTGATTAATACAGCTAGTAAAACTTATGATCAGTGTGTTCAGATATATGCTAAAAAACAATGAAAATTTTATGATGCTGAAAACTATAAATTCAGTCAGTATTTATTTAAACATTAAGTTTTTACAAAGTTTTGTTAGTTGCATTTTTCTGTTAGTTTCCAATTATGAGATACACATCTGACTATATTTATCATAATTTTATCAAGTTTCTGCATGCACTTTGACACCCCACTTTCAAAATTAGTTTCACCTTCGAGTAGCAGTATTTATGACTGTTTAATGGCTGGTGGAATTCAATGATTGTTTGAAATCCATGGACAGTTACTGCATGCATGTTTTAAACTAAATCTTCATTTAAACTACTCATTTTATCTGCAACAAGTTCTGTTTATTTTGATGTTTTATTAGCTTTTTAGATGTGACGTCGGATCTATTGTCACCTGCAAGTGATAATTGAAAAAAAAGATAAGTTTTATTTTAGATAATTATATAGTGAAAATTCATACACTTGATTGATATTGTCTGCTGCATTCTCACAATATGGCTGTGTTTCTCAATTTCTGGTAATCTCATATGAATAACCAGAGGAAATGCCAATTAGGTGATGATGGAATGAATTATTTCACATTCCTTTGTTGTTGGTTACAGAAAACAGTGATTGTGGCACACACACGCATGTGCATACGCTGCAATTGTTGAGGAAGAAGATACGACAATGTATCTGGAGCAAAGTTCAGCAGCATTCAATGCGCTGCCTGAAGTCAGTCATCACAGCACGGCACTTTCTGGGAGCCATTCCCTAGCTCACTAAATTCTGTCCAGTGGAGGTGTATCAGAGTTACCTGCCCCAAGAGACAGCACTTCTATGAAGGTATGACAGCAGTCGTAACTACAAGGGGACTTTTGCGACAAGAGGACTTTTGCGATAAGTTGCATTTGAATCCTTGCTTGTACAGTTCTCTTCACATTGCCCCTAGCTGTATAAAGTAGCACACAGTAATTGCAGTATTGCTTCATATTTCTAAGATAATACAGGTATGGCATTTGAATGAACTCCTAGTAACGGTGTCATGGGCGGACAAAACACAGCTGTAAACACTTATGTACAGCTACTTGTGTAATTAATAACTTCTCGGTTTTTGATAAAATAAAACAAATAACACGTCATTATCACTGAATGTATTAATATATAATATAAAAATACACAAAAATACAGTCACTGTATATACATGATACAAAGTGAAACAGTAAGATTAGAACAACAAGTGATAATTGGGAGTGGAATGTGATAGTGGAATTCCTGGTCAATGTGTTGTTATTTAACTAATGGTTACTAATTTGGCTAATGTTTGGTTACTAAAACAATGACTTCTTACATGATTATCAAATGAAATTACAAAAAAATTAGTACATGTTTATAATCATGTAGAAAAAGTTTCAAAGTTGTCTAAATACTAATCAGTTAATGCAAGCACTATATTCATTGTAGGAATGAAATCACGATTGATGTTATCTGCTGTTGCGGGGAATTATCGGCCACGTCTTGTCCCATGCATCCCTGTTAACACAGATGTCATCTTCGAGAAACAATTATTAAACTGGAGGTTGCGCAACAGAACAAAAGTCCGACATAACCGTCTACCCATGCTGATGAGCCACATAATCCATGTGGTGATGGAAAAAGTTACACTGCCACTAATCACTGTACCAACAGGGGTTGCTTGATCGGGGCAAATGTGCCAAAACCGAGTAAGGAAGATATGCGGGCTGCATGGCTCAATCGTTTTGTACATTAGTCAAGTCTTCGAGAGCAAAGTGATATCCCTCGTGCTGCTCTCCAAGCGAAGACAGGGAACTTTGTCCTGATTAGGTGGCTGATGCATGCTGGCAGTACTCGATGAACACTCCGGCCCAACTTGCTGTGAACCCACCAGTAAACATGAGCAACCTGAAATAAACGTGTTCAGATAAATATACATATGACATTGTAAATAAGATGTAAATTAATCAATGATCCTTTTAACTTAAAATATATCATTAAAGACATGTGGTGCTTTTTAAGAAAAAAAATGGTGGCAGTATTATAGCATATTGCATCTAATGTTGACAATATGCACTTTTAAATCGCTGTGTGGCATTAGAAACCATTGAGGGTCTATTTCTATAATTTGGAATAAAATGAATTAGGGTATTGCTAGTAAGCTCAAGAAATGTTTATTAATTTGATTGAACCATTCTGAAAGCTGTCAAACATAAACATCTTGTCTAAAACCTCTAATGACAATTCCAGTCCCTGCATTCACATATTTGGGTTGTCATCTCATAATGGATAACCAGAGAAAATGTCAATTAGATTATTATTGTGAAAAGACTAGGCACTATAATTTACTCTATGATCCATTCTATACTTTGGGCAGTAGTAGGAACTATGCACTATGTTCACAAATATACGTGCCATTTTCACTACATAAAAATTATAATGGTTCCATGTGTTGTATCCAGAGATGGAGTGAGTACTATACAAATGTACTCGAGTACGAGTACGATTACTTTGAACATGCACGAGTACGAGTACTCAGAAAACAAATGTACTCGAGTACGAGTACGATTACTTTACAATATACTCGAGTACGAGTACGATTACTTTAGAATGTAAGCATGAT
Source organism: Ridgeia piscesae (assembly GCA_025642075.2). Taxonomy (NCBI): domain Eukaryota; kingdom Metazoa; phylum Annelida; class Polychaeta; order Sabellida; family Siboglinidae; genus Ridgeia; species Ridgeia piscesae. Next base: position 58,888 of record JAODUO010001587.1, on the reverse strand, counting down.
TACTTTCATGATTACTTTAATGAATATCCTGTTTCTAACATAAAGGCGACTTTCATGGAATCCCTAAGTGTCATTCTTGTTCTGTTGTTGTGTCACTAATGTTCTAACTGATTACTGCTATCCACTATCCAGGTGTTATTATTATTAATAATTAGACGCCTTTCTCAGGTATTGGATGAATCATTTATTGCTAGATTAATAATTTAATTTATGGTTTCTGAATCAAATACAAATAGGAGGCATTTTAAAATTTCAAATACACATGATCAAATACATTACAATAACAACACTTCAAAACCAGGGGGCATATATGCAGTGTTTGCTCAGAGCCAGAGGATGGACCTAACAGTGACCATAGGTCAATATCCCCTTTTGTTGTTTAGTCAGGCTTCAATTTGGCACCAGGTTATTCTGGTTTCCTGGCTGACTTTGAAGTTGAGCTTTCCTCACAACATCCTAGCAATGATTAACAGTGTCTCTTCTGAGGGCAACATAGGCGTTATATTATTATGGACCTCCTGGCTTAACATACAAACAATATATTTTGGCCTTTACGTCTTTCAGTCAGTTGTCACTGTGATGCAGTTAGCAATAACAATACTCCCTAGCACTGGTCTGCCTGTCATCATATGAGCAAAACACTAATTATGCCTATAAACTAGATGTCTCAATATGTGTGTTGCTTTTCTTTTACCTACATAGTAATACAAAATGAAAAGTATTTGAAAACAAAATATATGAAAAGTATTTGAAATACTTTTCAATGTATTCCTATTTAAATACATTTATATTTAAAAAGTATTTGTAATCCCTCAAGAATATTTGTATTTAAATACATTTCAATGTATTTGACCCGGTGTCTGGATGGGACAAACACAGAATGGTTGTGGATTTAGACAGGTTTACAGTTTGCACTTAATTAAACATAATAGACAGGGATTTAGCAGCTAACCGCCCAGACCCAGTCAGGATTCTGGATGTTGGAAACATGACCAGTCATTCATACCACACTGACAGAGCAAACAGTACAGGTGGGGCTGTGGCCTGGCTTCTAAAATTACAAAGCAAGATGTTACAGGATGCTTATCTCCTGCAGTGCTTCCCAGGTACTATCACAATATAACTTGTACTTTGTACTAAGCAGGAGGGTGAGGAGATGTTGCTTCTCTGGGAAGAGAAGGTATTAATTAGGGAAATCTGACTGAATATTTATTTAACTGAAATGCTCAACAGTAATAGAAAATGAATACTTTGATTATGATTACATTTATTAGATTACTTCTAATATTGCCATTGTTATCTGTCTAATATATTTGCTTGCAACTGTTCATATGAAAAAAATGTAATCGTGAGAAGTAATCGTGAGTACGATTACTTTGGTAATGTACTCGAGTAAGAGTATGATTACTTTCCTGAGTACGAGTACTCGTACTCAAAAAGTACTCGTACTCGAGTACGAGTGCAAGTACACGACTATGATTACTCCATCTCTGGTTGTAATGATAACTATTATTTTTTATTTATAGTGCTACTTTGTTTGATGTTGTATTGTTGCTTCTTATTTGATGCATTAACGTTTATTGCAACACAATTATATAAAATGTATGCACAGTGTACTTACTTGTGTGTTGATGGATCTAGTTGCCAGTTATCTATCTGTATATGGTTCAGTGCAACCAATACATTCCGAAGCACCAGTTTCTCGAAGCAGAGAATTTCAAATCCGACTTTTCGTAATACACAGCAGTCCACCTGTAATAAAAAATCTAACATTAAGAAATGTTTTATATGAATCATTGCAAACATGGATTATTATTCTGAATGAACATAATTTCATAAAGCATGAGTTCTGACACATTTCCTGTATTCATCTCGTCACTAATATCTCTGGGTTCTTTGAAACAAACTAATTATCTATGTTTATATATGAATCCATAAGACACATGCAAAATGATGAGAAGATAACCCTGCAGTTTATGTTCAAATAAAATAATCGTAACTGCCTGCCATTGCTGTGTAGGCGGTGCATTTAGATCATGATATATGAATCAATATAGCTGCTATTATTACAAATGTGATGGGTGTCCACACCTGGGGGATGCAAAAAAACAGCAAGGTATTGACTATTCATTTGTATGGATTTTTTCCACAATAGACACAGCTGCACAATTGTGGGACCTGATTCATTTAATTTCATTGGAGCTATTCAATACAATTTATGTTAAATGATAAACCCCACCAAGTCTTAACAAATGTGTTATTACCATAAAACGTAATAAGTGACACATACTTAGTCTAATAGTTGAATGCGGCAAGCCTGAGGTCACTGAGGTGACCCGGCTGGCCCAAGCTAAGCGATCATATTTCGCTTGTCATATTACGATCATTACGCAGTCCGGACCTCAGGATAATAATATTTAAGCAATAACAATAATAGACAACTTAATATTTACCTTCATCAATATGCTCCGTGCGTTGCCGAGTTGCAGCCATTTCATGACTGCAGACAAACTTGTCACCGCATCAACAAATTGGTTCGGCACCGCTACCAGTTGACACCGTCTCCGCTAGTTTTGTTTTTGTACGTTCAGCTTGTCTTTCTTTTCGTGGTCACTCGCCTCGAGTGTATCTTCCAATACGTGCCTTTGTCTTTGCGGCTGGAATCTATATCCAGATACTTCTGCATCCGTTAAATGATCCGATTTAGATAATCCATAACAAACACGCCATTTTTATTTTTCTCTGCGCACAGCGCCTCCAGACGGATTTATGAATAACTAATCTTTGGAGAAGCCTCAGCGTACTGACGTCATTCTTCGTCGACAATGGCGTAGCTCATAGTATTTCGATGGCTGGGTGTTCAAAAATATTTTTCAGGTAAACGGCTGGCGTAAAAAAATTGAGTATATGTGGAAATTGTTACTTTATATTATCTCTATTAGGTGTACGCCACGAAACCGTTGCTTTTTTTGCCCTTTAATGTAGCGGTGACGACAGCATCAGTGTTATATTATATATATGACACAATTTGAGCTACCACTACCACTTCGTTGACTGCCATACAGGTCCTGATGCGTAGAGAAAATGGCAAAACGAATTTCGACCGGAACTGGGACGACTACAAGCGAGGCTTCGGCAATATGTCCGCCGAATTCTGGTTGGGCAATGCTCGGATTCACGCGCTCACCGTTCGTAAGAACGCGCCGAATTACGTCTTGCGTGTGGCTGCGTCCGCGAGAGACGGGAAGACTCGCTTTGTGCAGTACGAACACTTCGTAATGCGGGGAAGCGCGGATGACTACACGATATCGTTTGGCCAGCACTACAGCAGAAGTAGAGCAGGTGCGGAGAATCATGATTGTTTACGATATGCTAGAGGTTTAAATAAAATCGTCTATAAATTAAATGCACGTGACGGTACAGTGATTTCTGTTACGACGTTCGTCACATGTGATATCGTAAAATAAAACGGAATGCAGATCACAATGAACAATATGGTAGAGGTAAAAATAACACGGTCTCCATCATTGAGCTTGTTTGGTTAATTAAACCTTTAATAAAGTAAAATACCACGTAGCACATTGTTTCTTTGTGACACACATTCAGCGGTCATATTACTCGTCGGTGGCATAGTAGCACACGTAATGACACTTGTACGTGGTATATAGTAGCACACGTAATGACACATGCACGTGGTACAGTAGCACACGTAACGGCACTTGCACGTAGTATAGTAGCACACGTAATGACACTTGCACGTAGTATAGTAGCACACGTAATGACACTTGCACGTGGTATAGTAGCACACGTAATGACACTTGCACGTAGGATAGTAGCACACGTAATGACACTTGCACGTAGTATAGTAGCACACGTAATGACACTTGCATGTAGTATAGTAGCACACGTAATGACACTTGCACGTAGTATAGTAGCACACGAAATGACACTTGCACGTAGGATAGTAGCACACGTAATGACACTTGCACGTAGTATAGTAGCACACGTAATGACACTTGCACGTAGGATAGTAGCACACGTAATGACACTTGCACGTATTATAGTAGCACACGTAATGACACTTGCACGTAGGATAGTAGCACACGTAACGGCACTTGCACGTATTATAGTAGCATACGTAATGACACTTGCACGTAGGATAGTAGCACATGTAATGACACTTGCACGTATTATAGTAGCACACGTAATGACACTTGCACGTATTATAGTAGCACACGTAATGAAACTTGCACGTATTATAGTAGCACACGTAATGACACTTGCACGTAGTATAGTAGCACACGTAACGGCACTTGCACGTGGTATAGTAGCACACGTAATGACACTTGCACGTGGTATAGTAGCACACGTAACGGCACTTGCACGTGATATAGTAGCACACGTAATGACACTTGCACGTGGTATAGTAGCACACGTAATGACACTTGCACGTGGTATAGTAGCACACGTAACGGCACTTGCACGTGGTATAGTAGCACACGTAACGGCACTTGCACGTGGTATAGTAGCACACGTAATGACACTTGCACGTGGTATAGTAGCACACGTAACGGCACTTGCACGTGGTATAGTAGCACACGTAATGACACTCGCCGATTGTGTAGTAGCACACGCAGTGGCACTCGTCGGCAGCGTAGTAGCATACGTAAAGATATTCGTCAGTGGTGTAGTAGCATATAATATATGCTATATATATATACGAATATCTTTACGTATGCTACTACGCTGCCGACGAGTGCCACTTGTTTACAATAGCGTACGTAATGAGAAGCGATATTGTGTATGCTACTACCGCACTAACGGATGCCATTACGTGTGCTACATTGCCACTGATGAATGCCATTATATTATAATGGCACACGTAATGGCATCCGTTAGTGCGGTAGTAGCATACACAATATCGCTTCTCATTACGTACGCTACAACGCCACATATACATATAATTACACCTGCGGTAAACCTGTGGAGCTACCATTAACGTGTGTTAACATACGTAAGGTACGGTTGTGTTGTGTTGTGTTACACAGCGGACACACTCAGCCCTCACCGCGGAAACCCGTTCGCCATGTGGGTGCTGTGGGTGAGGAACCAACAGCAAGTCGTCTTCATGATCAGACCGTCCGGCTTCGTCTTCGGTCAGTCTACGTTTTCTAATGTAACAATTTAATTGTGCTCTTTCACACTCATACAGACAGTTTCTTGCCTTAAGCGAACGCGTCTGTTGCGTTTCTAGAAGTAACTATTAGGAAGGTGCTCTTTAAAAGTAGTTGCTTACGATGTCGATTTCTAATAGGCCGTTATGTTTGTTATCTGAAAATAATCATCGCCATTTTCTGTAGTTATGCTATGAAACGGATTTTATACCTGGTCAAACACATAGACGTTCGCGATTAACATGTTTATACGCTCAGACCATCTATTTACATTGAAATACAATTGTATATACAGTTGTTCTTGCATTTATAGTTCATAGCATATTTTTTTCAGCAGAGTGTATTAATGTTGTTAGTGGTGTTAGTAATATTAATATTGTTGTTAATATTATTGTTATTGATTTATTGTTATTATTATTATTAATTAGTATCATCATTATCATCATTGTTAAATATAATTATTCTTACCATACGCATTAATAAATATAATTGTTAAAGTACACAAACCCTGGATGTGTCAGCAGCTGTAGGCTGACGTCATCTGAGTTGGCTTCCAATCGTGCTTATTACTGCATCTAGATAACAGAGAGAGTCTGTATAGAAGGCTGATATTAAAAAGAGTATAATAATATGTTGATTATGGTTATGATTTTATAGGAATGTGTTGGCACTGTCGATATCGTCGCTGCATGTTTCAGATACAACCGGGTGCAGGAGTCAGCCATGCATGAACGGCGCCACTTGTGTCAACCGGTTCGGGCGCTACACGTGCACGTGCGCCATGTGGTACGAAGGGACGAACTGCGAGAGAGGTGGGTGGAGCGGTCTCAAGTCTCGGCACAGTCCGCCCCTCCCTCCTAACGCATTTCTGACCGCTGTTATTGCTGGCACTGGAGTTCCTTATTTATGAAATTATTAACTGGTTTTATTATTTATATATTTATCTTTTTTAATGTTGCTGTCATATGTAATTGTAATCCTTTCCACTAACATATTTAATTCTTAGAACTTTTTTTACTGTACTCTTTTATACAACATGTTTTACTTGTTAATCGTTTTCTTTTATCTTTCGAATATGAGGATGATATTTCTCCGTGAGGGACACATAAAGATACTATAATTTGATTTGATTTGATTCGATTCGATTCGATTTGAGACATCCATGTTTCCTTTTGTCGGATGAATCAGCCATCCACCCAGTTGGTGCCTTACTTAATGTTTACAATTTGGCGTGATACACGATGGTTTCCAAGACAGCAGCCAATGCGCATTGAATTCAAAAAGTGCATCACAACCCAAAAAGTTCCCTGATTCTGGTATTTACAGCCTGAATTAAATACATCCGATGGTTTACATCACTAGACGAATCTAGTATCTGCTTGATACAGGGTGGTAGCCGACCCGCCACAATTGCATGCGTGACGCTTTGCGGTTTGTGGGAGTTACACACTATTGCTAACATTCCTTAACCAGTAAAATGCTCCTTGCTGTACGTAATGTTGTAAACATGCCATATTTAATCCCCCACCATAACAATACACGATGTGTGACGTATATTAGCAGTTTAGTGTAGGCATGTGTTAATAAATGTAAAAAGCAAAACAAGTTTATCACAGTTTAAACAAGACATGCATCAGTACAACAAACAAATAAACGTATGTGAAATTATAAAACATATGAATGTGAAAATATAATATTTTCATCGGGATTCTTATTTCATAACAGACAATCAAAATGTAGTTATACTTGAAAGTATTCCTATGACAATTTCAAAATAGTACTAACTGTAACTAATTAATGTAAACCATATTTAGCTGTGTTTACAATATGTTTTGAATAGCACATGTTTCTCTGTTGTTTATTGCAGAGATTTATAAACCGGAGGACGATGACCAAGAAGAAAATATGACGACAAGTGAGTGTACCGATAATGTTCGTCCTCACTCAAACGTCCCTATATAGCCAAGCATGGCTACATTACATGTTTCGTAACTGTCGCCCTAATAATTATGTGAAAATATATGTCCTTAAATTTCTGAAGTAATGTGCATTCACTGGTATCATTAATGTCGATTTTATGGTGTTTTGTATCTTGTTTTTATATTAGAATGAACTAAGAACATGCATAATTACTGTAAGTATAAACGCTTACATCGCCATATAGCCAACACATGAAAACTGGTCATCTATCTATATAATATTAAGTTTCCATTGATACAACTTTGTCTGTGAGAGTACACTCTACTTCATTGTGTCGTATATCACGTCAATAGATGTTACGAACGAAGACGGACGCTACTATAGTTGCAGCCAGAACACTTGTTCCAATATGTAAGGGAGAACAACGCCATGGCTGCATTGCTTATACGATGGCGAGGCATAGTTTCAGCATAACCACAATTTTCCCACCCCCAGTAGACAAACATGTGCAGGTTTAGGTTTCCGGAAGCATTCCGCTGCCATTTGTCTTTTGTCCATTTTGACAGCAGATTTATGTGCGCTAATTTCGTAAGACATCCCAAACTGACGTATGGGACGAATTTAAATTCCAAGTAATCGCATGAAACATGCGTAATATTTCGAACTACCTATTAATCCCAGTCTCACAGCAACCTAAGGCGGTAATAGGCCATGCCGAGTTCTGCATCAATAGAAAAAGAAGTTATTTGTCCAGGGTTATAGGAGACCAGAGAGATGGTCATTTTATAGTTGCGCTACCTTATATAAAATGCGTATAATTTGCAAATAATTTCCGGAACATCAGCATGCTATTTTAGACTGAATACATCGTTTGGTAAATAAACTGACTAATGCTCTTTCTGTTTCAGTGGCGGCCTATATACAAGTTAGTACAACAGGTAAAATGAAAGTTTATTAACTAAGCTGACACAAATAAAACTAACTAACACATATAAAACATAGACACGAGGAACTAGTTAAAAGTATTCAAAACAATATTCAAAAGCGAGTTCATTCGGGATAGGCAATTAAAATAAACTAAAACACGTTGGTGACATTAAATACATTTGTTAATTTAGTTAGGTTAATACAATTAATAAATTAATAGTTTAAAATATTTAGTTATTGTCAGCTACCAATAATCATTAAGCGACTGAAAATGTACAACTCAAACATGTTCAAAAGCATTACAATGAACGGTTGATACGACCCCACAGCTCGTTTTATCCCGTGATCTTGGTAAGATATGCAAGCTTACAGTTTCTCCTATTCTACCGTGTTACTAGATTTCCCGGTAACATTCCACAGAACACCTATAAAGGGACCTAACGCTGACATTGTTGGTGTTTAATGTGTCGACAAATTGGGTTTGTTAGAAAAAGTACAGATCACGGAAAGAACACGGGCATATATTCATCTGTACATGTTGTAATCATTGCTAGCATGGGACCATTTTAACGGTTATACAACAGAACATGTGGGCTGTCAGAGGCAACCAATATGTCTGTGATCGGAGTAACAACTATATTTCTGTTCGTTTTTCTCTGTGTTTCTGCCAATGATACATCTGCTTCAGCCACCACTCCGTCCACTCGAGGAGCCTTCATGTCGCTTCAGACGTTTGCAATCGCTGTCGGTATTGTCCTCGTCCTCATCATCTTGATTCTGATCATCATCGGCATTTGTCTGGCATGCAGACAACTGCAGCAGCAAGTCGCAGTAGGCAAGTGTAAAGTCCAGGATAATACTGATAATAAACTGTATATAAACACTGCTGTCCAGAGTACGACTTTTCAATAGTGTCTAAGTCGTCGTCTGCAAACCAATGCAATTTGTACATACACAAATAAAACACAAATTAGTGACATAATTGTGACTATGAGCTCTTGTATAAAAACATATATGAATTAATTAAATGAGACGGAGATAGCAAAAATTGTAAACCAAATAAATGAAATAAATTGTGATGCACTAACATGTTCCGGTTTACCTGTCTAGATCAGATTGTCAGTAATATACCAGAACCGAGGTTTTGTAAAGGGAAAAAAGCTTAGTAAATTGAGAACGTCGTTGATAATGTTTTTAACACGTCCCATTCTCCCCCGTTATCTGATGCTATGATCCGAGACAGCACGTTGCTGACGCATCGGCTTAGTCCACCCAATATCATTTTGCTCCTGCGTGAGTCAGACTGTCAGAATGTCTCGTACGCCGTACCGTATTGAGTACACCGAATAAAAACAACTGCAACAGTTACAATTGAAGGCAATTAGCGGTAATCTATTCACACACCAACCTCAACAAAGTATCACAGTTACGCAAAGCAACCAACGGCGAAGATTAATCTAGATTTATATATCCATGACGTGGTCAATGGCTGTGTATATTGTGCATGTAGACACCCGAACCTATATTGTTCAAATTGTGGTCATACAATATTTCTTCACGACAAAACAAAAAAGCATTTTTTTAAATACAAATTAGATGTAACATTGTTTATAGGATATACCACTTCGTGTACTTCCAGCTATAATAAAAACACAATCCAACAACCTACTATAAATGAACACAAGTCGTTATTGCTAATAATAGTGTTTTCTTTTCTTGGAACACAATGTGGTAAGTGTGCTCATACTAATTAAGGGTAAATAGTTCTGGGAATATGGAGAACACTGTTATGGAAATACCATGCAAGATGGGCTAGCGTTGCATGGTGATTGCTTACCTGCTGTTTCTGTTCTTCAGATGACGGTCCAGAATAAACCATCTACCAAGCTGTTCTCCACCTCAGTCGACGGCGCACTGACAGTTGCGGCTACTGTTGGCTCTGCAACCTACTATTAGTTATTATTTAATACAACAAAAGTTGCATTAGTTGTCACCCAGAGCGACCGCGATAAATGTAATGATAACTAGCATTATCTCTCAATCAATTAAAATTCCCATAAAAGTTTATATTATTTAATTTATAATTTCCTCTACAGCCAGACAGTTAGATTGTTCCGTACTTCATCTGTTTTTGCAATGCTACCAATGCTTCAGTCATAATATTAAACTCTGAAACTCTTTCATAAACAGCCATTTAAGGGTATTACACGATTTATATTAGCTTTGCCATTAGCCGAGAGCAACACATTATATTTGGAATACAGTACCGATAGTATTTTTATTTGATGCTATCAAGCCCTTTCAGGATTTATAAGTTTTGGCGGAAACAATACAGCTTTTTGACGTTCCCTCCAAACGTTGAACATCATTTTTCCCGATAGGAAACATATTTCTTAATTTACACTAATTGTTTGCCAAATTAGAACTTAGTTAGTACCATTATTGTTCGCTGTTCACCAATTATTTAGCGAAACCGCTGAATTCACGGTGACGACGGATAATTTTTTTTATGAGCTATCCGTATCAATCGACCAATTAGTTTAACACTTCGGTGAAAAGTGGCAATGTCGATTGTTACAAGAGCGTAACGCAATAAGAATACAACCAAAATGTAAAATAAATGTGTGATTGATATATATATATATATATATATATATATATATATATATATATATATATATATATATATATATATATATATGATAAAAGAGGTAATACTGATGTATCATATTATAAGTTATATATTTATTAAATACATACGTATATCATCAACCTCTCAAATGTGTCCCGAAATTAGTTTTGTTTGTAAAGGTATCGATGCGTCACTTCAATACGGAATACCACATATTAATAGTAATAAAACAATATATACAAATTTGTGTCTTCTTATTGTTTAGTAATTGATTGTGAAGATATTATGTTGAAGCATCGCATATCGTGGAAGCTTGTGACCTCCGTCGATGTCGTTGTTTTAATTAAATTGTTTCTTCTTAGTCGCACGGCATCAGCAATTCTATGATTTAATAAAAGGTAAGTAGTTAATGGCACATTATTATGTTGCGCAGTATCCAGTTTATATAGATCTCTCTAGGAATCGTCCAACTACGCATGTAATTATTGCGCGAAGATTATCCGTGCAAAAATATGATTATTGTCTGTAGCCAGATACTCATTCACTTCGCTGATAGCGCGGGAAAGACGTTATTGAATGAGCGAATATCCCGAAGGTTCGACCTGGCAGAATAGGATTCGACATTGTGCTCTCTCGAATGAGATTCCAAGCTGTAGTTACTGGACCACTATGCCACAGCGCTTCTCAAAAACAAACTGTGCAGTGGTGTTGTTATTAATAAAAACAATAATAATAACATTAACATAAACGTCGAGTTTCAGAGGGACAATATTCAGTCGTGCTGCCTTGTACTTTCGAATTCTGGTCACTCGGGTGATCACCAACATGCAACTGTTGATCACCAACATGCAACATTTTTCTGGCAGGAAAATTGGCGGATGTAAAGGTTTGAAATTGGTGGTGTATAAAATTTGAAAAACAAGCGGAAATATTGATTGATAAGTATTATTCTTGTGCTAAGGTTATTCATAAAGTTGTACTGGACATATATTGAGTAGTAGTTTTGGTTAAAGTTTGTGCAACTGTTAGTTCATGGAGCGACGATAATCAGCTCGGTAGAATGTTAAGGTCCTTCCTCGTGTTTGCGCGCACTTTCACACACATGCTATCCATTTCTGTCTCATCTCTCTTCAATATATCTTTCTCACTCTGTTTCGCTCTCTATCTCTCTCCCTTCTCTGTCGGTCTCTATCAGTATTTTTTCTCTCTCAGTCTCTCACGCTCCCACGCCGTGTAACTGTCAGTACGTCCAACATGTTTGGACTGTGTCCAAGTTATGTGATGACGTCAGAGCATCGACTGACGTAAGTGAATGGTACGTAGTACGTATATTACTGGTAACGTTCGTTGTTTGCATAACACACGGGGAGGGACGTGAAGACCGAGGTCTATTGCAGCCTTACCCACTGGGTATCAGGTAAAAAACATACTAATTTTTTTACTTAACATACTATTGTTGTACCAACATGGCATTATGTTCTTGATGTTGGTTGTTTTTAAAATAACCAGGGTTTGAATCCGATGCGTCTACACTGTAGCGTAGAACATCGATCTACGAATCATTCATGTCCGAAATGTTCGGCGTCCTACACTTACGTCGCTTGGCGTTGTGGCGGTTACATTCTTCAGGGCGTTAACACTTTTTCGGGTGACTTCCTGCGCGCGCACAATAAATTTAACATCAACTACCATACCCCGAGCATTTATTGTACACAAACCACAAGCCGTTCTTTTGCGTTCCTGTGAGGACTGAGAAAGTATTTACCACCCGGAAGAATGTAAACAACATATATGTGCTTTGCTGTAATGAAATGTGTGATAATTCGTAACATTAATGTTATGTTTCTAGAATATACGCAGTCAGATAAGGGTCGAAGATGATCCCGTTGATAAAATAAAGAAAATAAAAATATTATGACATATCTTGTAAAACCAACGTTAACGTATCCATTTTTTATGTCGTTCACCTAATATTTCGCAACTCTCTCGAACACGACGGCAACGTTACCTTAGGTTTGGGTTAGGAAACCAATAAGGTTATGATACACCTCGCTAATCTTTGCGCCGGAAACATTCCTGTCCACAACTGAGTTACATATGGAGGGCAAACTTTGGAGACTCTCTCTCTCTCTCTCTCTCTCTCTCTCTCTCTCTCTCTCTCTCTCTCTCTCTCTCTCTTCTCTCTCTCTTCTCTCTCTCTCTCTTTTTTCTCTTCTCCTTTTTCATATCTTTCTCTCTACTCTTTCTCTCTTCTCTCTCTCCTCTCTCTCTCTCTCTCTCTCCTCTCTCTCTCTCTCTCTCTCTCTGTGAAACTACACACACTTTCCTTCTTGACGAAGTCAAGCAGGTGATCGAGAGTCTGTTAAAAGGCGGAACTACGACAAGACGATGTCGCGCTTACATTGTTCCGATCGTTATAACCTTTCCGACTGACGTTTCTATGCATGCGTGATAAATGTAAAATCAACAATATGCAGCGAAACGACAAAGCATGTTTGGTATAAATGCCACGGGCTGTTCATTACCTCTCCTGTGATGATTACTGTGAAGAGTAGCTTAAAATGTCGTTAAATATATTAAACTATTACGTTTGTTTAAATCACTGTCACGGATTATAGCGCAATATAGTCACGTGATTTACCCTTGCTCTCAAAATATGCCTTAAAACTTGTTTGCCTCGTGTTAATTTACGACAAAAACCTTTGCTGAGAGGTTATATACATCCTAACGAACAACCTCTAGTATTTATATAATAAATGATTGTCCTTTCGCTGCACATTAATGATTTTACATTTATCGCGCATGCGCAGTAACGTCAATCGGAACGTTTATAACGCCGAAAAAATGTAAGCGTTACAACGAACAGTCCGCAACGCAGATGGGGTGACGTGGAAATTTAAAATTTTCAATTATTGAGATCGTTAGAATATGTGTTCGACATAAAGTTAGAATACTACACGTCGAGTTGCACTGTGATTTAGTAGACACACTGACCCGCTGTGCAGCGTCTGAATTGTGTCATCTCGTCAGGACATGTTGACATATTTTATAATCGTGCAAATGACGATGGAAATTGCCCAAACGTAAATCGTTATCGTGGTTTGTGACGTCCTTCGTAAGATGTTTTACTGCGGCATTTCACAGTGTGATGGCACGACCGATTTAGTGAAACATTTATTTCAACAACTAACTGCTCTATGCAAAAAGAGTGTTATATTATAATGTCATGTATCGT
>JAODUO010001587.1:20000-40000 GCA_025642075.2 Ridgeia piscesae | reverse complement strand
TCGTAGATGTTCGCGAAATTTTATTTATTATCAGTTAAACCTCGATGTCCAGATTCGTCACGAAGGTAACGCCGACAGTTAACTACTGAAGCACGACTAAGCCATGATTAGACTATCAGCGTACGCACTGATGACGTTTGAACAGGAAGTTATGGTGCAGGAGCCTCACTGTGAACACTCGTTGCTAAGTGACACATTTTCAAGCATTTGCAGTTTTGCTTTTCACCGTCTTTCCCCGTGTATTGTGATCAGTATGGAAAAGAAGAAAGGAAGAAAACTCAATTAATGTATTAATATTGCCATAGTAGATATGCGTATAGCAAAATTGTTTGGAAAGGTTTGCAAAGGAAAGCTTGATAGAGGTCATTCGCGGATTTTTTGTTATGACGTAAGCAAACCGCGACGTTTTTGACATATCGCGTGACCTATTCATCAAATGATCTGCTTGCCTAGTAACCGCAGTCTAGCGATAAAACAAATAGCTGTCTGAACACATACTTTTTTCGTGCATTTGGTTGAAATGTTTGTTTAAGAATGTTATGTTTATGACAACAATCTAAGGCAAACTGTTAAACGTCATTTTAACAAATCTACTTATGACGTAAAAAATTAACTTACTTTGGAGCATATCTCTGTGAAACGTCCGACGTTTCGACCCATCACCTACATGTCTTTGTCAAGTACTGGTGTCCCGTGTGTTGGCTCAGGTTTCGGTGGGATAATTTGGTTGTAGATGGTGGGCAGGTGGTATCCCATGTATCTGATCATGGTAGGGCTATTATATATATATATATATATATATATATATATATATATATATATATATATATATATATATATATATAAAATAGTCATATATATATATATATATATATATATATATATATATATATATATATATATATATATATATATATATAGTGTAGCATATTCACTTCCTCTTGTGCCAGTTGGATTTTGGGTCAGTACTTTGTTGTTATTTATGGATTCATGGACACTAGGTGTCATGTGGCTTGGCAATGCTCTCCTAGTCCTTTTGGTTGGTCCAGGTCTAGGTATCCATTGGCTCTCAGGGCATTGTGGACGTGTGCCAGTTATGATGTCTTGTCTACAGCTGTGGCGACATACTGCTGTGTCCTGTTGGTTAGGGTGCGTATCACTGGACGTTTGTGAGTTTGAGGGTGATGTGATTGAAGCTGAGGTACTGGTCCGTGTATGTCGGCTTCCGGTGTTGAAACGTCGTAAGTTTCACATCGATATGCTCCATAACCATGGGCAATGGAGTCATGAACAATATAGTATGCATAACTCGACTTATTTTCTCATAATGGACGACATGCCACGTGATTGGCATCGATTTGTTGATCACTTGACTTCGTTTTCCGTAGCTAGACGCTAGCATTGAAGGCGATCGGGTCATTTAGGCGCTGCGCAAAGTATCCTGGGTAAACAAACATTCATCTACATAGCGCCAAATTCAATTAAGTAAATAGTAGCAAGAATAGTTATAATCATTGCGATCAAAATGAGTTAACACAGATTCAACTCAAAATGACTTTACAAATAAATACGTAGTCCAACCACAATGCAAGCAAATCTACTTTGCAATACACTCATATGTTTCCTTTTTAACGACATTCTTTCCACATTTCCAGGTTCGCATCTATATGCGCATCCTCGAAATCGACCAATTTGCATTGCCACCGTTGCTATTTGATATCGTATAAACCAAACTGACCGTTTATTGATGACATAATGAATTTTTTCTAGGCAGCACAGATGCTCAAAACCTAAGCGGATGTATAAGTGCGGGCGCGGGCATGCTTCTTTGCATGTGTGTGTGTGTGTGTGTGTGTGTGTGTGTGTGTGTGTGTGTGTGTGTGTGTGTGTGTGTGTGTGTGTGTGTGTGTGTGTGTGTTGTGTGTGTGTGTGTTGCGTGCGTGCGTGCGTGCGTGCGTGCGTGCGTGCGTGCGTGGTGTGTATGTGTGTGTGCATGTGTATATTTGTGATTTATTACACTATTTGCCAAAGCACTAGTTTTCAAACGCGCATGACAATATCTATTTCCCGAAACCTTAATTCTAGTAGTCCCGTATTGAATAACTGAATAACAGCTTAAGAATAATTACTATGCATTATCCCAATGGATTATATAAAATGCTGTACCGTATATGGCTGAATTTTGATATGCTGCCCCATAAATATTGTCTCCGAGTCGTCCCAGTCGAGTTTGGATACGTGCCACTGATAACGACCAGCCTTCTAACACCTTCATACACCCGTCGGCGACTCGCGCTTTGTTTACAATTACGAGATTGCTTAACCCCTTGGTTTTGTCGCGTCACTGAGTTTGATCTTCGAGGATATTGGCGAATAAGAAGTTATTATTATTATTATTAGTAGTAGTAGTAGTATTAGTAGTAATAGTAGTAGTAGTAGTAGTAGTAGTAGTAGTAGTAGTAGTAGTAGTAGTAGTAGTAGTAGTATAGTAGTAGTAGTAGTAGAAGTAGTAGTAGAAGTAGTAGGTAGTAGTAGTAGTAGTAGTAGTAGTAGTAGTAGTAGTAGTAGTAGTAGTATTAGCAGTAGTAGTAGTAGTAGTAGTAGTAGTAGTAGTAGTAGTAGTAGTAGTAGTAGTAGTAGTAGTATCGTTATCGTTATTGTTATCATTGTTGGTGTCATCACGCGCTTGGCATAGCATTTGTGCAATGTTGATGGCCCACGTTGCTGTGCTATAAATTACGTTACAAATCGATCAACGTTTCGTTCCAGATCAGACAAGATTTAATGTCGTTCTGCTGGTAGCGGTCGGCCTGAGCGTCCTGCTAGGAATAACCCTGTGTGCAATTGTTGCTGTCGCCTGTTGCGGCTGCTACATGTACCGCAAACGTCGAAAGAGAAACATGCGAATACATTCAGCCGTTTCCACCGACGACGTATGCGCGCCACGAGTGCCCGCGATCTGCTTCCGGTCAGAGGCAAATGTCTCTTTGTACGAGTAGCATTAAAACTTACACGAAATTTCTTGGTGTTGGTTTTATATTTTATCGACTGTGCTACTTGCGACGCACGTAAGTGAAATATCGAAGAATATTACGCCGTTTAAGGCATGTTTGTTCTTCTCACAATTCAGGCATTAATAGCAAATTATTCTGTGACAGAAATAACGGGCATAGCTCGATGCACTCCGATATTGTTGCCGACGGACATAGCAGATTATGTTTTTATACACTATGGATATTTTCCTCTGAGTATTGTGACATTTATCCATTATACATAAATATCACGAGATGTCGGGCAGGAAGACGGGAAGGCGGGAAGGCGGGAAGGCGGGAAGGCGGGAAGGCGGGAAGGCGGGAAGGCGGGAAGGCGGGAAGGCGGGAAGGCGGGAAGGCGGGAAGGCGGTAAGGCGGGAAGGCGGGGAGACGGGGAGACGGGGGGAAGGCGGGAAGGCGGGAAGGCGGGAAGGCGGGAAGGCGGGAAGGCTGGCGGATGGGTAAAAGATGGGCGGTTTGTGGGCAGCTGGCGGTTTGGTGGAGCTGAGAGGCGGGTGAATTATCAGGCGGACGGACGGAATCATGTCCACAACCAACAGATGAGCTAACACCATAGCCATGTCCACAACCATCCAATCAGCTGAAACCACAACTATGTCCACAACCATCCAATCAGCTGACACAACAACCACATCCACAACCATCCAATCAGGCGATACCACAACAACGACCAAAAAAGTCGAATCAGTTGACACCTCAACAACGTCCACAACCATCCAATCAGCTAACACCACAACCACATCCACAACCATCCAATAAGCTGACACCACAACCACTACTACAACCATCCGATCAACCTACCACACAACCACAACCACCCAATTAGATGACACAACAACCACGACCTCAAACATCCAATCAGCTGACACCACAACAATGACCTTCACCTCCAGAACGTCCCGGGCCGCTTAACCGCTGCGACAACCATGTAAACATAAATGTCACACAACACCAACAACCACAAAACCACCCAACAACGACCACAACCTTCACCAAATCTACATGATCCGTTGAACAATGTGCGAAGACTAGTCGTACGCAAATACTCACCACTGTCTGTAGTCAGGTTCTCATTCATACACCGAGTGAACTGGAGCAATGCAGAGTGAACGAACGTTGTCCAAAGTATCGACCCCGCGGCAACAGGCTCGAGCCAGGGTTCTCTCAGTCGATAATCCGAAGTTCCATCCACTATGCCCCTACAACCAGGGTCATTGGTGGGTGTATTCACCACCCCTGATCGCGTTGATGGTTCAGTGTTCTTCAGCGGATTGAATTTCAAGGTTGTTTCACATGATTTACATCACGTGACACAAATTAAGCTGGAGCATGACCGGCGGAAGTTCTTGTCCAATATATCTGTTTAAAGATGGCTTCCCCTGTGTATGTTGATGGCCTCTTTGATTTTTCTCCTCTGCCAGTCGTCTTCAAGGTCTAGAATTTTTACATCCCTCATTGAACAGTGATGGCCTGAGTTCAAATTGTATTCGCGTATCTGCCGATAGGGGTTGGCGACACGATAGAGATGTTCTTTAATTCGTGTGCCCAGTGGTCTCGCTGTTTCCCTATGTGGTGTTGGTCGCAGCCCCGGCATTGGCTGTCATATACCACCCCACACTTTGCCATTTCCTCTTTCGAATGCACCAGCAGGGACCTCTGCGTGTTGTGTGTAACATAAACATTAGTTCGTATACATGTCGTAAGCACGTCAATAGCCTGTTCAACCAGCAGTGGCCGCCGTGCATTATTCTACATCGTTGAACATCCAAGGCGGGAAGGCGGTGTTGTAATATCACTTAATCGACTCGCGCTCGCCGAGAAGATAATCTGGTGAACCTAACGTTTTGCCTGTGTAACCATTATGCAGTGTCACTGCTCGAAGTCACCAGACGACATCACTGTTTTGGATTAATTTACAGGTGTACGTGTATATAATAATTAATATATATATATATATATATATATATATATATATAATATATATATATATATATATATATATATATATATATATATATATGTATATATATATAGTAATGTATACATGTATACTCTTGACAACGAAACTACGTCATAAAATATATATATACACAAAACAGTAGAACATAAAAAGCAGATGAAAACTAACAACGAGAAAATTCATTTATATTAATTTTTGGTGTGACATATTTCAATTTGAGTTTAATATTGGATTGTTTTTAATATTATAGTATTATCTGATATAAAGGTATCCATATTTATTTTATTTCAAATTCGGCCCTATTTTGGGTTAATGCAGCCCTGGCGTTAATGCAGCCCTGGCGTTCATAAACACAGAGCATAATTTTCTTAAGCAGCACTGAGGCGCTCAAAAATGCTTACGGAGCCTGGGTAACCGAGGCTAGCAGTGTCTATTTTAGACTGACCTACTATTGAGCAGTGTGTGGGATTTCGGCAAGGTCGTGTTTCACCAGACAATTTCCCCTTCGTTGTTTGTACCATTTCCAAGAGACGTTTTACAATTGTGGGTCGTTTGCGGCAAAGCCAGGACAAGTAATTATCCTGCAAATGGGACACATAATTATTCATTTGTACACTCGCGGTACACACGTGTTATACAGGAAACTAAAACCCAGAATATGAAAACTGGTGTGTACAGTCAATGTGGTTAGAACTGAAATATTAGCATTTCTGTATAACAGATCACGCCGTATCCGTTAGTGCGTGACCCACGACGCACCAACGGGTACGCCACGCTCCAATTACCACCGCGCTGGTGAACTCTGATTCGCTAATGCCTACTCGCGTGTCGAGCAGCCAAAGGTACCGCTGACTGTTTCTATCTAACTTCGAATGCGCGACATATTTACCCCAGTGGATCCCTGTTGAAGGTATGTAGGCATTCGACGTCACTTTACTATAATGTCAACGGACACGTCGGCTGGGAATCAGATATACCTTGTGACAGGAGAATCCCTTAGCTAGTGAACGACTCATACGTACAGACCATGATTCGTAGCCACCATTCCACGCGACATTCGAATCATGCTGTGTTGTGTTTGACGCCCGTATAGCACGAAAGCATGACTGACGGTATTCGGACAATGTACGTCGCCCTATTCAAATCTTTTTGCACGTTCTTCGTTCGGTGGTAATGCAATGTTGACACACTTGGCCAATATGAGTTGATACAAATGTATGGAAAGTTTACTATGTATTGACTCGTACCCACCTGTACGTTGTTACGCTATACGTCACGGGTGAGCAGTTTCGCATACAAAAAACAGTACACGCAGCTACGATCAACCCCATATATTTTGCTCTTTGTCAAAGTCTCGCGTAGCCTTTTAATGTTACTATGCAATAAATAATGTATTACTATTATGAACATACGTACGCATACGATGAAGTATTCTCTCAAATAACCGACAGCATGTTAATAATAATAATAATAGTAACAACAACAATAGCAATTAAATAGCAAAAATGAATGCAACAATAAATGAACAATATTTACCAAAATGGTTTTATATTTATATTATTAGTAATATAAATAATAAAAACAATTATACTAATGATATTAACGATGATGATTGTGATGATGATAATAATAATAATAATATCAATAATAAGGAATGGTGATAATAATAATGACGCTGACATGGACAGTGCAAAACTCCTAAAAGTACATCCATGAAACGGACCTCTTTACCATTGAATAGTGTTGACGTCCACCCTCCCCTCCTTTCCTAGCCCATCCCCTCCTCCCCCTCCCCTCGCCGAAAGAAGAATGAGGTCAAGCCCATGCCATAATTATCGAATTCTTAGGGAAATTCATAGCAGTCTGTCGGGGACAAGCGACTCCAAGTTCTTAATCTGCAGCCGACATCGGATCATCTGAAGCTGTATAGTATGCGGTTTAAACTCGCCATGTACACGGCAAGCAATAACTTATATATCCCCGGTAGGAACTTGACACCCACAGTCTTAGTGACACCACTGGCAGACAGTCCCCGTCGTCGTTGTCTATTCAGTCACATCTTGCTTAGTCACCAGTGACTGGCGTTGCAGTGCTCAAAATCAAACACTGTGTTCCGTTGCCGCGTGGTTATAGGATATCTATTTTTGGCACTGCGTCACCTTATCAGACAATGCACTCGAAACGGTGGAATGTTGACGGGGCCAGTGAACGCATGTTGAACGTTGTGTGTTTTTTAAATGCAATTTGCTGTTTTGGACCACGTTGAGCACAACTCGTGTAGACACACATGAACATTTATTATACACGCACGCATGCACGCATGCTAACGAACACACACACACGCACACACACATCTACACGTGCATGCACACTAGCATCAATATACACACACCTACACCTACACACACACACACACACACACACACACACACACACACACACACACACACACATTCGTTCGTTCGTTCGTTCGTTCGTTCGTTCGTTCGTTCGTTCGTTCGTTCGTTCGTTCGTTCGTTCGTTCGTTCGTTCGTTCGTTCGTTCGTTCGTTCGTCCCGTTCGTCGCCTCTCGTTTTCTCGTTGTGTCGTTCGTTCGTTCCGTTCGTTTCGTTCGTTCGTTCGTTCGTTCGTTCGTTCGTTCGTTCGTTCGTTCGTTCTGTTCGTTCGTTCGTTCGTTCGTTCGTTCGTTCGTTCGTTCGTTCGTTCGTTCGTTCGTTCGTTCGTTCGTTCGTTCGTTCGTTCGTTCGTTCGTTCGTTCGTTCGTTCGTTCGTTCGTTCGTTCGTTCGTTCGTTCGTTCGTTCGTTCGTTCGTTCGTTCGTTCCGTTCGTTCGTTCGTTCGTTCGTTCGTTCGTTCGTTCGTTCGTTCGTTCGTTCGTTCGTTCGTTCGTTCGTTCGTTCGTTCGTTCGTTCGTTCGTTCGTTCGTTCGTTCGTTCGTTGGGTTCGTTCGTTCGTTCGTTCGTTCTTCGTTCGTTCGTTCGTTCGTTCGTTCGTTCGTTCGTTCGTTCGTTCGTTCGTTCGTTCGTTCGTTCGTTCGTTCGTTCGTTCGTTCGTTCGTTCGTTCGTTCGTTCGTTCGTTCGCTTCGTTCGTTCGTTCGTTCGTTCGTTCGTTCGTTCGTTCGTTCGTTCGTTCGTTCGTTCGTTCGTTCGTTCGTTCGTTCGTTCGTTCGTTCGTTCGTTCGTTCGTTTTCGTTCGTTCGTTCGTTCGTTCGTTCGTTCGTTCGTTCGTTCGTTCGTTCGTTCGTTCGTTCGTTCGTTCGTTCGTTCGTTCGTTCGTTCGTTCGTTCGTTCGTTCGTTCGTTCGTTCGTTCGTTCGTTCGTTCGTTCGTTCGTTCGTTCGTTCGTTCGTTCGTTCGTTCGTTCGTTCGTTCGTTCGTTCGTTCGTTCGTTCGTTCGTTCGTTCGTTCGTTCGTTCGTTCGTTCGTTCGTTCGGTCGTCGTGCGTGCGTCGTCGTCGTGTCGTCGTGCGTCGTCCGTCCGTCCGTCCGTCCGTCCGTCCGTCCGTCCGTCCGTCCGTCCGTCCGTCGCTGCCCGCCCGCCCGCCCGCCCGCCCGCCCGCCCGCCCGCCCGCCCGTCGCCGTCCGCCGTCCGCCGTCCGCCGTCCGCCGTCCGTCTCGTCCGTCCGTCCGTCCGTCCGTCCGTCCGTCCGTCCGTCCGTCCGTCCGTCCGTCCGTCCGTCCGTCCGTCCGTCCGTCCGTCCGTCCGTCCGTCCGTCCGTCCGTCCGTCCGTCCGTCCGTCCGTCCGTCCGTCCGTCCGTCCGCCGTCGTCCGTCCGTTCGTCCGTCCGTTCGTTCGTTCGTTCGTTCGTTCGTTCGTTCGTTCGTTCGTTCGTTCGTTCGTTCGTTCGTTCGTTCGTTCGTTCGTTCATCTATATTTCTGTTATATAATTTATAATCTACAATAGTTACTGAACAAAGAGTTACAGGTGATGTTTGATCATAACTGCTATCAGGTAAGCATACACTGATACAAACACAAATGTACACCGACAGAATGCCATACACGAACGCACGCAATATTGTACATACTCACATATTCCGCACATAGACAAACACACCTACTTAGTATTATATTTTTTCAGGGATCTCGATCGTAATGTTACATCTTGGAGTTCAATCAGCGACAGTTGTCACCAGATTTCGTCACCTAGCATAAAGAAACGTCCAAAGCGAAGGGCCCCTTGTACATAGAAATGGCAGGTACGCAGCTAAATTAAATAAGTGTGTGTTCGTGTGAGGGGGTGTGCGTTCGTGCGCGCGCGTGCGTATGTGCCTCCGTATACGAGTGTGGATGCGTGTACATATGCATGAACATAGTCACTTTATGATGAGGTCATTGTGTGCACCATTAATTGTTTTATTTCGGCACGACGTCGGACATCGGCGCTAGAGATCATTATCTCCTACATTTAATTTGCTTAGTCTCCTTGTTCTCTTTTCAAATAGTGTAAATATGAACTAGAAACCTAGCGGTTTATTTACGACATGCACGTCGCTGTAGCTGTTCATGACTGAGATATGTCAACACGTATTACGTCAGTACAGTAGCAGTTTATATGTCACCAAATGTGTTTAATTCCAATCTTAAAAAACTAATTAGCAAAAGTAAAATGGAGATCCAGTTTCTCTGGGGGAAAACTACTAACCAGGTGGCGCCGTTAAAGCCCTGATACATTATTTGCAATGCCGTACGATAATGCAGTATGCGTGATGTTCTCTCGCTATATGGCGGATGGCCTCCTATTGCCACACGTTCAGACCGTGTTGGACGGAAGTACGACTATAAGTGAATGTCACTATTTCACCGAGGTGGGGGCCTCTCAATGCTAGACGGTCTTTGCATTGGCTTTAGGCCTACGCAACTCGGGCGTCGTGCCGTCAACAGCCAGCGTCCCGCTACATGATTACACTGCATTCATTCATTATATCCAGCATTTGTTAACACACGTTGTAGATAAGTATTATAGTTATAACGGTAGGAATCTAAAATAACCCAAAGGTGAACTGAAAAAAGAAACAAACAGCGCGCGCGAGCGTAAAGGCCTCGATACGCTATCAGGCAACGTCGTACGACACGGACCTATAAGGCGCGTTGCTATGGCAATATGCACATATTTATGTCACCACCAGCCACTGTCTGGTGTCATGTCTATGACGACCCAAAACGCGTTATTCTTATCCGACACAGGGATCTGATAACCAATGAACATCGCGTATTACATTGACATCCCCATCTCGGTGAAACCGTCAAAGAGTGACCTTCACCTACGATCGCACTTCCGTCCGAAACTGCTTGAAACCCATAGCCCGATTGCATATTACCGCCCCTAACGATCAAGTATATTCCCCATTCTGTACCAGTACATAACGTGGGACTCTCGTCGATTAAGATGATATTTGGTATGCTAGCACTGAAATATCAATGCGCACTTTAAATGTTTCTTATGTGGTCAGTATGCTACTTATGCGACGCCTTTGTTTTTGTAGCTGCGGCACCAACAGTTTCCCACGAAACCAAAGAATCAGGTGACGACGTTATTATATTGTAATTATATTGTTATTATAGTCAAAACTATATGTCATTATCAAAGTGTTTTATTATTATAATTATTAGTATTGCTAGTAGTAGTAGTAGTAGTAGTAGTAGTAGTAGTAGTAGTAGTAGTAGTAGTAGTAGTAGTAGTAGTAGTAGTAGTAGTAGTAGTAGTAGTAGTAGTAGTAGTAGTAGTAGTAGTAGTAGTAGTAGTAGTAGTAGTAGTAGTAGTAGTAGTAGTAGAGTATAGTAGCAGTAAGTAGCAGCAGCAGCAGCAGCAGCAGCAGCAGCAGCAGCAGCAGCAGCAGCAGCTAGCAGCTAGCTAGCTAGCAGCAGCTAGTAGTAGTAGTGTTAGTAGTAGTAGTAGTAGTAGTAGTAGTATAGTAGTAGTAGTAGTAGCTAGTAGCTAGTAGTAGACAGTAGTAGTAGTAGTAGTAGTAGTAGCAGTAGCAGTAGCAGTAGTAGTAGCAGCAGTAGCGTCAGTAGCAGTAGCAGTAGCTAGCTAGCAGTAGCAGTAGCAGTAGCAGTAGCAGTGCGTAGCAGTGCGAGCTTAGCAGCGCAGCAGCGCGAGGCACGCACCAGTAGCAGTAGCAGTAAGCAGCGTCAGCAGTCAGCAGTAGCAGCTCAGGCAGCTGCAGCAGCAGCAGCAGCGCAGTAGCAGTAGCAGTAGCAGTAGCAGTAGCAGTAGCAGTAGCAGTAGCAGTAGCAGTAGCAGTAGCAGTAGCAGTAGCAGTAGCAGTAGCAGTAGCAGTAGCATAAGCATAAGCAGCAGAAGTAGTAGTAGTAGTAGTAGTAGAAGAAGTAGTAGTCGTGTCTGTAGTAATAACAATAACAGTAATGGCCATTTGTATAGCGCCGGTATCCGCCACGTGGTGGTGCTCATGGCGTAGTAGTAGTAGCAGAAATAGTATTAGAATATATTCCATATTGTGAAACACTTTATGTAATATGAAATAAGGTATATGTTACATAAAGTGCCAACATGAAACTATTAAAAGCGAGTGTTTTTTTAATCTACTGCATGTAGCTGTACTTTGTGACTGCCTATTAAATGACTAACTAGTGAACTATTACTGTTGGTTTTTATAAAAGACACATTAATTATTAACGACGATTTGACATTAACTGATTCGTCTATTTTGCCAGAGGAGCTTATCACGGACGCGTTTTTGGCAAAGATAGCTGACAACCTGGGATGTATATACTTCAATCTTGGGCTGGCCCTGAACGTGAAGCATAGCTACATAGAGCGTGTGGAGCATGACCATCGTGGCGACACGATGCGCATTACCTTCATGGTGCTGGCCAAATGGCGCAAGATGTCTAAGAAGAAGACGAATGTAGCCGCCATGATGGAGGAGTTAATTAACGCCTTGTCCGACCTTGGTCAGATGGACGTAGTTGAACTCATCAGACGTAGTGAGTATCATTGATATGTTATGCATGTTGTGTTTTTATTCGCTCCGCTTTGCTATGATTCACGAAGGAGGAATTCGTCATCTGTGGCTGATGAAACCAATACAAAACAGTCAGATCTTGCCACAGCCGTCTCCTGCCACGGTCTGTTCTGTGGGCCTGTTCCCACTGCATGTTATGCAGTAATAACTGGATCACAGTTCAAAACGGTAGAATGGGGTCTTATAAGAATGTTTTGTCACTGTCGTTTGTTTGGCAGCAATTATATGTTATGCAACAGTGTTTTATCCGGGGCCTGAACATTAAGAATTTACTATTTGCTATGATGTGTTTCCATTATTCCGTTACTAGGTGAGATCCGTGGACATTTAATGATCTCCTCTTCTCTTTGGTTGCTACCTTCTTCATTTTCCCCTGTCACCCATACCTTCTTCCTTCATTCTCTCCCTCTCCCCCTCTCTCCATCATCCATCCATCCTCCCTCCCTCCTCTATATCTCCTTCCAACCATCCTGTTCTCCTCCCTCCCTCCCTCCCTCCCTCCCTCCCTCCCTCCCTCCCTCCCTCCCCCCCACCTCCGTCCCTCCCTCCCTCCCTCCCTCCCTCTCTCTCCCTCATTACACCTGTCCCTCCCTACCTTCGTACCTCCCTACGTCCTTCCGTCATTCCTCTGTATGTATGACTATCGTATACGACATTTTGCATCAACCTAATTCCCGTCTCATATCATTCATCTAGTACGAGATGGCGAAGCTAACTCCACGGACGAAGGATTGTATGACAAAGGTAGATTATTTTGTTGGTCACATTCGTTGAAACAAATTGATGTCAAGTACGAATGTGTATGGGGGTATGCGTGTGAGTGTGTGTGGATGAGTATGGGTGTGGGTGTGGGTATGTGGGTGCGTGTGGCTACGAGTGTTGATGAGTGTGTTTACATGTGTTGTGCACGACAATGATTAATGTTGGCTGGATGTGTGTGCGTGCGTGCGTGCGTGCGTGCATGCGTGTGTGTGTTAACAAACTACTTTTTAGTGTTAAGTTTAATTATCTTTACTATTAATAATATACATGTATGTATGAAATTATCCCCATTAGTAGAATCTCCGAAACGCAATGTTGCTATTGTATCGTGTGTCGTATTTTGTGTCTGTATTAACATGCACACACGCAAACACACACCCGCAAAAGCACACACACACACACACACAGCAAACACACACACACACACACACACACACACACACACACACCACACACACACACACCACACACACACACACACACACATACATATAAAATATATATATATATATATATATATATATATATATATACATTTGCATTACAATACTGTATCTCTATGGAATTGCTGTGTATTAATTCACCGAATATTCATGTCTTTGAATAAATAGCCACAACAATAATTAAAATATTAAAATAATTTAGCATTTTTTTCACGACATAGTGTCGCATGAATCTTTAAAAGTAAACTAGTTTACTATGTACGCTTACACGACACGATTAAAAATATTATGGTTTGGGATAACATAAATACTGTGCACTATTTATTATTGTAATTATCAGCATTAGTATTGTTATTCTTATTATTGTAATAATAATATTTATTATTACTATCATCATCATCGTCACTGTCACGTGCACCACGGAGGTGAATAAGACATAACCAAATGGCTGTCCCACTCTATAAGACGTACAATGCTTTTGCTGATGTCTGCTGGAACGTGTGACTTGTTGGCAATAACAAGCTAGTTGTCTGTGTTATCAGAAGACGTACGGCAACTGCTTCGGAAAGTGAGCATTGCGGATGACGAGGTAGATACTACAAAAGGTAGGTACTATCGTTACATTACACACATAATATTATAGTAATTAAATACAATAATTATCACAGTTTGTAAAAGTCATAACCGTCATTGTCGTAATTGTCACTGCCACTGTTATTTCCATAATCATCAACATTATTATCATCACCAAAATCATAACTATTACCATTATTGCATCAAAGGTAACTGTGTCTCCACAAATCAAATCAGATTAGGGAGTTTACTAGATGTGCAGTTCTAAGTGAATCAGTCAATTAAAGCGTTGCTTTAGAAGCAATGCAACCTGGGTTTTACAACAATAAGGTATTGTCACGAATGTTTAAAACAAATGGTCTTAATTGGCGTCGTCACCTTTTGTGAATGTTTACTTCCGTCCTCCTAAATCGTACATAGAAATACTAATGTTTTCCTTAATTATGTTTGTTTTGACAGAGTAGTGTGATTACCACTACTTCTTTGGCACCCAATCAATTACGCCTGTACCATAGGGTGTTTAAATGATTGTGACTAGTTTATTTTAAACTTTGATGTAAAACCAAGCACTTTGAAACGGAAACTTAAGGATCATCTCAGAACGTCGATGTCTGATATCAAACATGATTACTTTCATCTTACCTCAGCATCCCACATCGCTAAACGAAACTTTATAAAACTCGGTAAGAGAATTGGCCATGTAGTAACATTAACGGCGATCTTCGTTGATTCACTCTTTCATATGCCTGTGTTCAATTACTGTTAACAATATATACAGGATGTCACCAATGACCTACTATGGGCGAAATTCAGATGTCCATCAGTTTTCCACCCTGCGATAATGTCCAGCCTATTACCATCGGTTTATATTGAAAGGTTACATACAGCATGCTTAACGTGACGGGCGTGATGTTAAGCAAGCAGATCAATTATGGTGGTGTACGTATTGAGATGATGGTGTACGTATTGATATGATGGTGTATCTATTGATATGATGGTGTACGTATTGATATGATGGTGTACGTATTTATATGATGGTGTGCGTATTGATATGATGGTGTACGTATTTATATGATGGTGTACGTATTGATATGATGGTGTACGTATTGTTATGATGGTGTACGTATTAATATGATGGTGTACGTATTGATACGATGGTGTACGTATTGATATGATGGTGTATGTATTGATATGATGGTGTACGTATTGATATGATGGTGTACGTAATGATACGCTCCAGATGGGGTAGATTGTGCCAGAGCCGCATCAACCCGACGCACGGAGACAGAAGCCACAGGTATTAGAACTTGTTTTTATATGGCCACATTCTATTCCATTTGTTAGAATATTGTCTCCTAGTTGTCCATGTTATGAGAGTGTGGCCGGTTACCCACAACCCCACGCTCGCTAGCCAGAGCAATGACAACGTCAGTTGCCACTAAATATTGCGCCCGTATGAGTACTTGTTAGTGTTCGCCGGTGACCAGAGAGAACGAGAAAACATCTGCTTGATCCGTTATTCAATACCAAGTCCAAGTCCTTGATGTCCGAAATTGCAATACATGCTCGATATTTTTGCGAGGCTGTGGCTGAAATTCAGACCAACATAATTTGCCGACAAACGACATTATTAGCACTTGATATGTACTTTTCATCTAGACAATGTGGGTTTGACTTGGTCTAGGAACTGGTTGTATCGACATGCTGTTATTTGTCACTGTCAATCTTTACACCCGTTTGGTATTACAATTGGTGTTGTCGGGCACAATGAAAATGATGGTGACATCGGTTTAACTTACAGACACCACGACGTGTAATGTAATGCCAACAAGTAGGATGTGTTCTCACGTTTCAGCTCGGAACCAAAGGATAAGACAGCTGGAAGAGCAAGCACGACCAGGTATTTTGTAGTACTTGATTATGTTTAAATGTATTTCTAAACGAGCGCGAACTGTTAACATTCTGATCTTGTAAATGCGACCTTATCGTGAATATCTTTATCAATTTCATACACCACGCCTAATAGTGACCGAACGACGATTTGATCGCATCCACCTGTGTACACGTAGAAGACATTAGACGTACCAATAAATTGTACAACAATGTCTAATTACGCAAAGAAACCATGCTAAAAACATATATGTATTTATTTACGTTCGTTCCATGCTAGATAGCAAGAAAAAAGACGAACCTTCAATATTTCTTCCTTCAGTAGGGACCATCTGGGATTATTTCTGGGTTCCAATCACGTAGTGAGTATCGCAAGTGTGACTTATTGATCGCTAGTTCACTGATTAACAGACAATGCTAACGGCTGGATCCGGGAAACCCATGAACGTTCGAGTTGGCCGTATCGTTGACACGACATAAACAGAACGTCATTATCTGTTTTGTGAACTTGCTCTTCGTGTGTTACGTGAACATGTTTTGTGAACTTGCTCTTCGTGTGTTACGTGAACATGTTTTGTGAACTTGCTCTTCGTGTGTTACGTGAACATGTCTTGTGAACTTTTTTAAATGTTTCTTCTCTTCGTGTGTTACGTGAACATGTTTTGTGAACTTACTCTTCGTGTGTTACGTGAACATGTTTTGTGAACTTGCTCTTCGTGTGTTACGTGAACATGTTTTGTGAACTTGCTCTTCGTGTGTTACGTGAACATGTTTTGTGAACTTGCTCTTCGTGTGTTACGTGAACATGTTTTGTGAACTTGCTCTTCGTGTGTTACGTGAACATGTTTTGTGAACTTGCTCTTCGTGTGTTACGTGAACATGTTTTGTGAACTTGCTCTTCGTGTGTTACGTGAACATGTTTTGTGAACTTGCTCTTCGTGTGTTACGTGAACATGTTTTGTGAACTTGCTCTTCGTGTGTTACGTGAACATGTTTTGTGAACTTGCTCTTCGTGTGTTACGTGAACATGTTTTGTGAACTTGCTCTTCGTGTGTTACGTGAACATGTTTTGTGAACTTGCTCTTCGTGTGTTACGTGAACATGTTTTGTGAACTTGCTCTTCGTGTGTTACGTGAACATGTTTTGTGAACTTGCTCTCCGTGTGTTACGTGAACATGTTTTGTGAACTTGCTCTTCGTGTGTTACGTGAACATGTTTTGTGAACTTGCTCTTCGTGTGTTACGTGAACATGTTTTGTGAACTTGCTCTTCGTGTGTTACGTGAACATGTTTTGTGAACTTGCTCTTCGTGTGTTACGTGAACATGTTTTGTGAACTTGCTCTTCGTGTGTTACGTGAACATGTTTTGTGAACTTGCTCTTCGTGTGTTACGTGAACATGTTTTGTGAACTTGCTCTTCGTGTGTTACGTGAACATGTTTTGTGAACTTGCTCTTCGTGTGTTACGTGAACATGTTTTTGAACTTGCTCTTCGTGTGTTACGTGAACATGTTTTGTGAACTTGCTCTTCGTGTGTTACGTGAACATGTTTTGTGAACTTGCTCTTCGTGTGTTACGTGAACATATTTTGTGAACTTGCTCTTCGTGAGTTACGTGAACATGTTTTGTGAACTTGCTCTTCGTGTGTTACGTGAACATGTTTTCTGAACTTGCTCTTCGTGTGTTACGTGAACATGTTTTCTGAACTTGCTCTTCGTGTGTTACGTGAACATGTTTTGTGAACTTGCTCTTCGTGTGTTACGTGAACATATTTTGTGACCTTGCTCTTCGTGTGTTACGTGAACATGTTTTCTGAACTTGCTCTTCGTGTGTTACGTGAACATAGTTTGTGACCTTGCTCTTCGTGTATTACGTGAACATGTTTTGTGAACCTGCTCTTCATGTGTTACGTGAACATGTTTTCTGAACTTGCTCTTCGTGTGTTACGTGAACATGTTTTCTGAACTTGCTCTTCGTGTGTTACGTGAACATAGTTTGTGACCTTGCTCTTCGTGTGTTACGTGAACATGTTTTCTGAACTTGCTCTTCGTGTGTTACGTGAACATAGTTTGTGACCTTGCTCTTCGTGTGTTACGTGAACATGTTTTCTGAACTTGCTCTTCGTGTGTTACGTGAACATAGTTTGTGACCTTGCTCTTCGTGTGTTACGTGAACATGTTTTCTGAACTTGCTCTTCGTGTGTTACGTGAACATAGTTTGTGACCTTGCTCTCCGTGTGTTACGTGAACATGTTTTCTGAACTTGCTCTTCGTGTGTTACGTGAACATATGTTGTGAACTTGCTCTTCGTGTGTTACGTGAACATGTTTTGTGAACTTGCTCTCCGTGTGTTGTGTGAACAGTTGGAGGAGAGACGAGTAAGGAGAAAAAGCTGCGGATACTTCGCGTGATGCGACTGCTCTATAAGTGGAATGAACCGATGTTGTGGCAGAGAGTGTCCAAACACTTGAAGACCGGCAGTCAGCTGGACTTGAGTGGGGTGATGACGTCGGCCACACTGCCATATCTTGTCCACCTGCTCCAGTCTGGACAGGCCAGCAATGTCTCGCTTCTAAAGTAAGCAAAGTAAAATTCCCCATCATAGACCAAAAGGCCATGCGCAACAGTTGGAGCCGTTATGTGGTGTTAAATTCGCTGTATTTAAGGTGAATTGTTAGAGCCTGTGACACCTTGGGAAGGTGTTTTCACTCTACAGCGTTCAATTTCACTCATCTGTATGACATGACAGAGTACCCGGTATAGACAGTGCGTGGTGGATATTTGTACAAGCAACATCCGGGCATTACTTTCAGCGTGGCTGGGTGTTTCCCATATAAGTTGAGATTGTGTCTGATTTAACTGGTTTGCAAGGGACGTAAAGTGTAAAGCACTTTGAGCTGTTCTGAGGAACGGATTCAGTGCTATATAGGAACCTACCTTTACTTTTTAACTTTTATTACAAAACATTCTGCAGGATAGTACTTTTCAGGTCACAAACTGTACTATTTTTTCATGTACAAAGCGTACTTTTACCTGGTACATGTTTTAGTATAACGTATCACGTTGAATTTTACCAGGTAAATACACTTTGAATACGAACCTCTATATGAGGTGTCGTTTGTACCGCTTGATTTACCTTTCTGTTCGTGGTTTGTTTTTGTGTTCGCGGGTACTTAAAACTGCTAAATACGTCACTATAAAAGTTGCTTTTCTACATTTCACGTATTCCAGATGTCAATGATCAATTAATTGATAGGTAGTAGGATGCAGTACTTCACTGTCCCGTTCCCTATAGCTAACTTATTAACATCTATGATGTTTCGTCATCAGCATATATAAATATCGTGTACGTATAGTCGACGACTGGTTGGTTCGTAATGTTTTAGTAGTCAGCGTGGGTAAAAAGGATGAAGTATATGGAAGTGATTGATAAAATACGTTTTAATGGACCCCGTTGGCGCGGTAACTTTTTAACTGCTTAAACCGCTTTATTGTTCACGTACCCAATTGTCTAGGTAGATTTCTATTGATAATACTCAGCCTTGCTGAACAAACACGCGAATAGTATTCGTTCATACATATTAACGTGGTGACATGAGTTTGCGTGTTTGTTCCTGGCTCTGTATTTAATAAATTAAACAAGGACTGACTGTAATTCAGTTGTTAATGTTTAAATTCTCCCCTCACCTACAATGATATCCTCTTCTTTCCAGTGTCGGCGCCACCTATAGAAGCGCCAACGAGTATGACCGTCTCCTCAACGTGTTCGATGACGTCATTGCAGTGACATGTCTCTGTGGCGGTTTGGCTAAGATGCCAAAACTCCAAACACTAGGGTCGGTATATTAATAATTGATAATTAGGACGAGTCACAAACTTACATAGTTTTCTTCTAATCTTCTCTTCCTGTTTATCAACTGCGAGTCTAGCTTTGATCTTGTAACTCGAATTCTGATTGTTGTTCTCAATTTTCTTGCCCTGGCATTTCATCCAACCTTCTCCTCTTTCCTCTCTCTCTCTCTCTCTCTCTCTCTCTCTCTCTCTCTCTCTCTCTCTCTCTCTCTCTCTCTCTCTCTCTCTCTTCTTTCCTCTCCTTCACAATCCGTATTAACATAAATTTGAACCATATATTGCACACCTTTCCCGTGTGTCAGTCATTCCACTAACCATGGGCAGGAAGGACACCGTACGTTTAAGGTGTTTCACAAGTGACAACGGTAACATGGGTTGACCGTTCCTGTGTGATGTCTCGAAAACGGAGCAGATAGATATGGTAAACTGTGAAACGAGCAGTATGTGTAATGACACACGAACTAACTGACTAATTCTGCTTGA
>JAODUO010001587.1:10000-15000 GCA_025642075.2 Ridgeia piscesae | reverse complement strand
TAGTATTAGTATTAGTATTAGTATTAGTATTAGTATTAGTATTAGTATTAGTATTAGTAGTAGTAGTAGCACTGCACTGCACTGCACTGCACTGCACTGCACTGCACTGCACTGCACTGCACTGCACTGCACTGCACTGCACTGCACTGCACTGCACTGCACTGCACTGCACTGCACTGCACTGCACTGCACTGCACTGCATTGCATTGCATTGCATTGCATTGCATTGCATTGCATTGCATTGAAGAATCAGCTAAAACATCAGCAGTGAAACCGCGGCCGAAGTCGAAAAGAAACTCACTGCACTAAACTTGTAATATGTCATCGCCCCAAAACTATGACTAAACATCACTCTGCAACTACATATACACAATCATAAATATTATACGTTTAGTATGGCAATTTGCTTGATACTGAGAACTGTTAGCCGAACTTTACTAATAAAAAACGTTACGTGTTGATTAACCATTTATAAGCCACAAGGCCGATCAATGCTGCGACCCTTAGAGTTCTAGTGTAAACCATAGGTCATAATTTGTCAAACATATCTAAGGACAATAAACATGAGCTCGCACGTATGTATTAGGCAATATAACGACTACACAGAAAACACAAGATTGATCAACCATTTTTACCGGTTTTCAAAAGTCTGTTTTCTGGAAATGCTGAGATGGTCAGAGTAGATTGGTTTCCAGGATATGGGCTTAATGATGGATATCAGCTCACCATTGGCAATAGTAGGCGTCACGTAGGTGTCGTTATACTAAAGTAACAGGAACATCCTTAACATTAATTTGGAGTCCCAGTTTTATTTAGAGGCAGTTTGCATCTGCTGAGATATGTCAATTCGTCCATTGCAAATACGAGTATATTTACGTACTGTTTTCCGGAAACAACATAACGCACCACGTCCTAGACTGATTAAAGGAAAACATGCAAAGGAAAACCTACGACATTCGAGGTTTGGCAGTAAAATGTACACGTACAAAATAGTAACTGATAACGTTACATTGCATATAATTATGTGTTTGTATAAATTAAATGTATTGTTTTCATATAGCACGCAGTGACTCCAACTATGTAATATATAATTTGGAGTTTTTTGTAAATGTGATGTACACAGTTTTTCTGGTACAGTCACGGGCCGACACATCCTGGTCTGCTAAAACAATCCATATAAATAGGCCACCTTTGTGTTGCAGTTGTCATCCTCCTCACCAGTGATCGTAATATATCTCATTACATAACACAAACACTCACTCCTGTGGTGACTGGTAATTACACCAGCCTCAATATTCTGAACATGCACCTAGTAGCTTACATATTCAAGATTCTCAAAGCGTGTGTGTGTGTGTGTGTGTGTGTGTGTGTGTGTGTGTGTGTGTGTGTGTGTGTGTGTGTGTGTGTGTGTGTGTGTGTGTGTGTGTGTGTGTATGTGTGTGTGTGTGTGTGTGTGTGTGTGTGTGTGTGTGTGTGTGTGTGTGTGTGAGTGTGTGTGTGTGTGTGTTGTGTGTGTGTGTGTGTGTGTTATTGTACATAGGCACTACGTGACTTGCTATAAATCGTTAGGCCTAACACTCTGCTGAATAGCAATCTTGTATTTAATACATTACGACGATAACACCTGTTGTACAATAAAAAGAGTATTCAATTATTCAAACCATGGACTCGCGTTATTGACCGCGTATAGTTTGACAATAGTCAAAATTATATAATATGATTAGCTGACTATGTCTTGGAAGGCAAACTTACGTTCGGCATTGCTCCAGCGAGTGCTTAAGGCGTATGTATTGTCCGTCGAGTGGTTTTCTGCAAACATGAAAATGTTACATCCACCAGTTGTAAAGTCAAAACGTTCCATGAACATTCGGGTAACTGTATCAACAATAACTATAATAAACTGGATATGAACTAAACGCAACAATGAAATAGGCACGAGTACATTTTGTCGCATGTGTTCGTACCCTTTTAGTAATGTGTCCATGTAGATGCATGCACTTGTGCGGACG
Source organism: Ridgeia piscesae (assembly GCA_025642075.2). Classification (NCBI taxonomy): domain Eukaryota; kingdom Metazoa; phylum Annelida; class Polychaeta; order Sabellida; family Siboglinidae; genus Ridgeia; species Ridgeia piscesae. The sequence continues at coordinate 12,991 of JAODUO010001587.1, read as the reverse complement.
GCTTATGTGTGTCTATGTGTTATGTGTGTTTGTTTATGTGTTGTGTGTGTGTGTGTGTGTGTGTGTGTGTGTGTGTGTGTGTTTGTGTTGTGGTGTGTGTGTGTGTGTGTGTGTGTGTGTGTGTGTGTGTGTGTGTGTGTGTGTGTGTGTGTATGTGTGTGTGTTATTGTACATAGGCACTGCGTGACTCGTACACCAGAACACATTCCCATTTGAAATTAAATGTACTCATTTCAAAACAGCCGATTGCACCCTTCAAGGTAAATACAGTACGTCATTCGAAATATGTATTTCTAGTTAGAAACGCATCACCGGTATTTCGCCCCCGTTCTTTTTGTCACGTGGCTGCCCACGACCAGTCACGAAGGAAGCAAACACAGAAAAATTCGTTGAACGAATTAATAATGCATTGATGTGATTGTTCACTCAACTGGCGTTAAACAAAGCGCCAAACGCGTACAATTATACCCGCAGCAACTAAACCGTTCACTTGTTCGTAGATCTCCAGGCCAGTCGACGTGTACACGTTGTCGTTAGCCGCCTTCTAGAGAAGACGCGAATTACACGAAGATGGTTTTTCTGTATTTCTCAGTGCGACTTTTACCCAACATCAGAATAGGACGTCCTGCTTTGACGTCATCTGCGTCTACCAAGATGTATGCCTTGGTAAGTTGATTACGTTAGCGTGAGGCTTGCAAAATGTGTTTACTTAGTGTGAGTTTAATGATAATATTTAGTTAAAATAATATCCGTCTCAACCCCGTCATCTTTAAGGTAGTTTCTGAAGCTAACGTGCTTTGTATGTATCAAATATTTCGTAACGATGAATGTCTAGTAGAAAATAAAAAGGTATTATTATATAAAGGTTTTTATTTAACGCTAGAATTGTAGTAAACATTCAAACATTCATTTAAGTGCACGTATCTTATTACGTTATGGTATGCAATTTAGCCCGGTAGCTACGTATAAAGCGTGTGCATACTAGTTTGTTATTATTTAAAATCGGCATGGTACTGCTTACTGGTCTATCTTATATTAAAATCAGGTTGATTGCGATGCGATATGTACACATTTACCGATACACTCTGCGGAGTAAGCTAATAATAGTGTAGACCTAATCATGCAACACGTGACCACAACACATTGCAGTTAGAAATAATGAATCTTACGATATCCTTTAGACTCAGATTTTCGTTTAGCGCCTTCCTAATAGTAGCCTCGCCATCTTCACTGTTCCAGCGTCAGCCCTCAGCGTTGTCAGCACTAGTCCGTCATCACACGACCAGTACCCGGGGGACGAGGCGTCCATCAGGCGGACAAAATCCACACCGAGCCGTTGACTCACCCAGGCCTGTCGGCAGGTTCAACGAACCGATCCCAGCGATTGACCTGCCGCGAGTGGCCGGCGTCTGCTCCATGTATCGTCTACCCGTTGTACCGGACACCAGTGGTACGAGGCCAGGTTTCTGTTGTTGAACACCGTGAATAGTCCGCGCGTGATAACGATAATTATAACGTTGATAAAAATTGAGAAGATGCTGACTTGAATAATAATAATAATAGTAATAATAATAATAATAATAATAGCAATAACAACATTAACAATGACAATAACAATACGACAATAATAAAAGGTTTTTAATGTGTCTGAATTTACTGGAAGGCTCTCTTGCACGTTTCATTACATGATATTGCACACACTGAATTAAAATTAATATAAATGCAAAACCTATCTCTCCCATCCATCTTTCTCACTCCTCTCTTCTCTCTCTCTCTCTCTCTCTCTCTCTCTCTCTCTCTCTCTCTTTAAATCTTAGCATCAATACTAATATTAATAATACTAACTAAGTAATATAATTAGCTTATATCAAAAACACAAAACAACAGCACTCAAGCAATGGGTCTATTCTATCTGATATGAACCAACATTCAGATTTGCATAACATATTTATGGCCAGACTGTTGTGTCGGTTTTGTAGGTTGTGTAGGTTGTGCAGGTTGTGTAGGTTGTGTAGGTTGTGTAGGTTGTGTAGGTTGTGTAGGTTGTGTAGGTTGTGTAGGTTGTGTAGGTTGTGTAGGTTGTGTAGGTTGTGTAGGTTGTGTAGGTTGTGTAGGTTGTGTAGGTTGTGTAGGTTGTGTAGGTTGTGTAGGTTGTGTAGGTTGTGTAGGTTGGTGTAGGTTGTGTAGGTTGTGTAGGTTGTGTAGGTTGTGTAGGTTGTGTAGGTGTAGTGTAGGTTGTGTAGGTTGTGTAGTTGTGTAGGTTGTGTAGGTTGTGTGAGGTTGTGTAGGTTGTGTAGGTTGTGTAGGTTGTGTAGGTTGTGTAGGTTGTGTAGGTTGTGTAGGTTGTGTAGGTTGTGTAGGTTGTGTAGGTTGTGTAGGTTGTGTAGGTTGTGTAGGTTGTGTAGGTTGTGTAGGTTGTGTAGGTGTTGTGTAGGTTGTGTAGGTTGTGTAGGTTGTGTAGGTTGTGTAGGTTGTGTAGGTTGTGTAGGTTGTGTAGGTTGTGTAGGTTGTGTAGGTTGTGTGGTTGTGTAGGTTGTGTAGGTTGTGTAGGTTGTGTAGGTTGTGTAGGTTGTGTAGGTTGTGTAGGTTGTGTAGGTTGTGTAGGTTGTGTAGGATTGTGTAGGTTGTGTAGGTTGTGTGAGGTTGTGTAGGTTGTGTAGGTTGTGTAGGTTGTGTAGGTTGTGTAGGTTGTGTAGGTTGTGTCGATTGTGTGGGTTGTGTAGGTTGTGTGGGTTGTGTAGGTTGTGTAGGTTGTGTAGGTTGTGTAGGTTGGCAGGCAGGCAGGCAGGCAGGCAGGCAGGCAGGCAGGCAGGCAGGCAGGCAGGCAGGCGGAGGCGGAGGCAGGCAGGCAGGCAGGCAGGCAGGCAGGCAGGCAGGCAGGCAGGCAGGCAGGCAGGCAGGCAGGCAGGCAGGCAGGCAGGCAGGCAGGCAGGCAGGCAGGCAGGCAGGCAGGCAGGCAGGCAGGCAGGCAGGCAGGCAGGCAGGCAGGCA
>JAODUO010001587.1:0-7500 GCA_025642075.2 Ridgeia piscesae | reverse complement strand
TGCCTATCCACCAAAGCTCTCTGGTGTATGAATCCATCCGTTGACAAAAGACATCTTTGTTGACTTTGACATTCATCAACCCATGGTTTACAAGGTGTAATAGAAATTTACGTATTCTGATCATCATTGTTATTGTCATTGTTATTAACATTGTTATTATTATTATTATTATTGTATTATTATTTTTACTGTTCACTCAGGCACGCTACGGTCCTGTGGGACTCATTCATATTGATGCTCACTCGGACGTGCAGGACCACGCGGCCGGGTGTAAGCTCACCCACGGGTCACCCTTCCGTCGGGCCGTGGAGGAGAACCTCATTGACCCGGACAGGACCGTCCAGATCGGTATCAGAGGCTCCTCTGTCTCCATGGAGGACATCGAGTACACCTTAAAACAGGTGGGTGTTGCGGTAGGATGTGTGTGCGCGCACGTGTGTATGTGTGTAGTCTACATGGTTGTCGCGTCAACTGTGTAGAACCCATTCCCTTCCTATGGTATTTTGTAATACCAGCCATCCGCCGACGACACTCGCATTGTAAATGGCTATATTAGTGATTTACACTGTTTTATTATTTTGCTCTGAGCTAGGATTTTCCGAGTATTTTGAGTTACCGAAAACAGCTATTACTAATGTATAATATTGCAATACAAATATGTATGATCATATAAATAGATAATTACCATGTAATATGTCAGCAATTGATGAAGAAACGTTGGTATTAGATGTTAAAAAGAAAATGCCCAGTAGTATAAAGATAAGTTACAAAATGTTAAAAACCGTAGCACACGAAATGTTTAGAACAAATCGTTTAGCAGCGTTATTTACATGGATTTGTTTTTATTTACAAAACACCTATGCAAAATGATTAATGAACGCATGAATACACACTAGATGAATGGTGCTACTTACGTTCACTGTGCTTGTCGCCCCCAGGGGTTCCGCGTGGTGCCAGCCCACCACTGCCACCTCAAGTCACTGACTCCTCTCATGGAGGAAGTGCGCCAAATGATGGCCGACAAACCAGTCTACATCAGCTTCGACATCGACGCTTTGGACCCGGCATTTGCACCCGGCACAGGTACTGACGGGGCCACTTCACAGGTGGTACCTTGATTGGTTGCCGCTTGCGTGTGCGTGTGCGTGTGCGTTTGCGTGTGCGTGTGCGCGTGCGCGTGCGCGTGTGCGTGTGCGCGTGTGCGTGTGTGTGTGCAGCATGCGTATGTGTCTATGTGTGTATGCATGCATGCATGCGTATGTATGTGAATGCACTCGTGTGTGCGTGTTTGTGTGTCTATGTGTTTATGTTTGTGTTTGTATTTGTCTTTGTCTGCGTGTGTGTGTGTGTGTGACTTCATGTACGTAAAGTGTAATAGCGTTTTGAGCAGTCCTGAGGACCGGATACTGCGCTATATGAGAACATACCTTTCTTATGTTAGTCTGGGTGTTATTGCTAAATAACTCGGCTTTGGTGTTGACGTTAAAACGGCTAATCGAATGATCGAGAAGTACATATAATGTTTCCAATATCACGTTACAAAAGTTTACCTTCAGACGATTAATACGATGTATAATGCACGAATCTTGTTGTATGGTATTTAAAAGATCAATGATCTGACATGACAAATTTAATGAGATACCAGCAATACATGCCAAATAAGCACGAGTCTGACTCTGTGTCCTCCAGGCACTCCGGAGATTGCCGGGCTAACGACAGCTCAAGTCCTGGAGATCATCCGAGGTTGTCGGGGACTCAATATCGTCGGTGGAGACTTGGTCGAGGTACGTACACGATTGGGACAAATAACGATTACGTCACTTCCGGTCTAGTATAATGGCAACAGCCCCCACCAGGCTAAAAACGATGACTGCCAAAATGCGCGTCAACGTATATGTTATACTGAAAAGACGGAAACAGAATTGTATTAGCTGTACATATTGAGCCGTTCACCCAAAAACAAGCCAGGGCAGTTTGTCGGGCAAAAATTAACCCTGGCGGATCCCTTACATAAAGTGTGGGAGTTAGCTGAGTTGAACTAGCTGTGAGAACGGCACAAATAACCGCCCCAATTTGAAGACTGATGAAACGTATCTAGGAATTCCAATCGCACGAGCAACTGAACGGTTTTGTATTCGAATATATGGCTCTACATTCCAAGCATTGCATGTAGCAAGAACTGTGTGTGGCTGAAATCAATAGGCAATTAAATACCGCTGCATTAAATTGACTGTGTTACATTTGGTAAATAACACATATTGTAATAGGCATAATGACATAACATTCGCGTTTTAAATGACGCTTGCGATGATGACGATGCTACTGTGACGTCATCGCATACATAACCACATATGTTTGCATGAATAGCAATATCATTAGTATAGAGCCCGGATGCGGAAGATGATGATGATCAATATCGATATTTTGCCGTACTTTTGGAACTGGTTAAAATCACCGGTCATGTAAAATAAATGTTAATTAGTAGCTTTACGAACTGATTTTCATTGTATGCAGCCATACCAGTCTGGTGGTGGGGTAGTTTCAATATCTGGACTACATATGTGGCCTTATTGGGTAATATAATGTTATAATCGAATAGGGCGGAGTATAATATTATTCTACCCTGCTATAATCTAGTCAGATTCCAGTCGCGTACAATTCGTCAGTGACACAGTGTGTCATGGTAATTATTGTTAGCGCTGTGTCCCTTTGCGTTTTCACGGTTCGCGGTAAATACTGTATATTTCATACGGCGTAAGGTACGCCAGGACCATGGTAAGGTATTCGTTACATTAATTTATTAAGTGATGTCATCTTTGACTTAGCCTAAATATATTTATCGGTGGCTAAAAGATGTTGCTAAATGTGAACCTCAAAGCAATATGTTTCATGAAATGTAAAAGAAACATGCGAGATTGTGACAGTGGCGCCACCATGTAGCTTAGTGGGACAACTCCAATGGTCTAAGTGGACCCTGTTCTTCAAGATGAGCGCTTTTCGAAATAAAGGGGAAGGCCAGTTGAGTAGAGTGTAATCTTCGTTCAGTTGTTGTCATGCTTACATGGCTATGGGAGATTGAAAAGTTTTCTCAGTGGGCGATAAAACAACCGTACAGGAAATACCGGTTCAACGGTGCACCGCTACAGGGTACACAACTCTAATAAGTGTGCATGTCACGTGTGTTGTTCAGGTGTCGCCACCTTACGACCCGAGTGGAAACACGGCACTGACGGCTGCCAATTTTCTCTTCGAGATGCTGTGTGTTCTTCCGGGGGTGAAGTACAATCCGATGCCTCCCACCCTCGGGTGAACTACATTCCAACGCCTCCTGCCCTCGGGTGAACTACATTCCAACACCTCCTGCCCTCGGGTGAACTACATTCCAACGCCTCCTGCCCTCGGGTGAACTACATTCCGATGCATCCCACCTTCGGGTGTAATATTCATCCTATGTGAAATTCTTTCACCGCGACAGATATGTTAGTATTGTACACGGGGCACACCGGCTCTCCATTGCTAGATGTAGAACAGCAGATAACCATGCGACGAACTTGGCTCTGTATAATAATTTAGCCGAACAGATTGTTTGCACCGTCATGGCGATTGTTCAAGGAATTAATATTTTGCATATAATCTATAAACATGTCACTCGCATCAAGTTCATGTAAACCTGTGTTCACATAATATGCAATTTTAATAGAAAATAGCACACAGGTGCGGACACAGGTATAGCATATGTGTACCACACATATATTATAATGCCGTTATATGTATATTTTGTTTGTTAGTAGTGTTACTGCTTCTACTAGTTATATTATGTTAAAGTTGCATATAGACAACATGTTCATGGAATTTACATATTGCATGCAATGTTACATTTGTCAGAGTGTTCACGTAAAATGCAATTTCAATAGAACATTGCATAAAACAGACACATGTATGTATGTATGTATGTATGTATGTATGTATGTATGTATGTATGTATGTATGTATGTATGTATGTATGTATGTATGTATGTATGTATGTATGTATGTATGTATGTATGTATGTATGTATGTATGAATGTATGTATGTATGTATATATATATATATATATATATATATATATATATATATATATATATATATCGTCTACTTACGTACAGATGACACTCCTGTACAATACGTATGGTAATTATGAAAACATTATTGATGAAACAAAAAAGTGAGAAAGAAAACACCAAAGTGACCCGAAAATGAAGGTTAGCAAATCTGCTCAACTCACCAAAATTACCAATCTTCATGAATGTTGCACACTTTTGTCGGAGAAACAATTACAAGTGCTTGTTCGTTTCAGAATATGTTTCTCTAATAGCGCTGACGTATATGACGTATATCATGTAAATTGTAGAATATGTATTATTACAAAATATTAACAACATGTATTTACATATTAAAATAAAGATGTTTCCAGTATGTGATTCTGTTATTAGTAATATCACAACCGTATTACGTCTTGACTGAATTCTCGTTCATTCGTCCTTCCTTCCTTCCTTCCTTCCTTCCTTCCTTCCTTCCTTCCTTCCTTCCTTCCTTCCTTACTTCCTTCCTTCCTTCCTTCCTTCCTTCCTTCCTTCCTTCCTTCCTTCCTTCCTTCCTTCCTTCCTTCCTTCCTTCCTTCCTTCCTTCCTTCCTTCCTTCCTTCCTTCCTTCCTTCCTTCCTTCCTTCCTTCCTTCCTTCCTTCCTTCCTTCCTTCCTTCCTTCCTTCCTTCCTTCCTTCCGTCCTTCCGTCCTTCCGTCCTTCCGTCCTTCCGTCCTTCCGTCCTTCCGTCCTTCCGTCCTTCCGTCCTTCCTTCCTTCGTCCTTCCGTCCTTCCTTCCTTCCGTCCTTCGGTTCTTCCGTCCTTCCGTCCTTCCGTCCTTCCGTCCTTCCGTCCTTTGTCCTTCCGTCCTTCCGTCCTTCCGTCCTTCCGTCCTTCCGTCCTTCCTTCCTTCCGTCCTTCCGTCCTTCCGTCCTTCCGTCCTTCCGTCCTTCGTCCTTCCGTCCTTCCGTCCTTCCGTCCCTCCGTCCCTCCGTCCCTCCGTCCCTCCGTCCCTCCGTCCCTCCGTCCCTCCGTCCCTCCGTCCCTCCGTCCCTCCGTCCTTCCGCCCTTCCGCCCTTCCGCCCTTCCGCCCTTCCGCCCTTCCGCCCTTCCGCCCTTCCGCCCTTCCGCCCTTCCGCCCTTCCGCCCTTCCGCCCTTCCGCCCTTCCGCCCTTCCGCCCTTCCGCCCTTCCGCCCTTCCGCCCTTCCGCTCCTTCCGCCCTTCCGCCCTTCCGCCCTTCCGCCCTTCCGCCCTTCCGCCCTTCCGCCCTTCCGCCCTTCCGCCCTTCCGCCCTTCCGCCCTTCCGTCTGTCCTGGAAATGACTCTTAAGTTAGAAGTTAGAATAGCATTTATAATATTATTATAATTAACATATCTGTCAAGTCTACACACACACGCACGCACGCACGCACGCACGCACACACACACACACACACACACACACTATATATATATATATATATATATATATATATATATATATATATATATATATATATAATCCTAATAACTGACTGGCATCAAACAAATTACATAGGAAGGTGATAGTTTCACATTTAGATATACCAATAAAGTGCTTAAAATATTGTTATATATAATCGTTTTAATGTGGTTTTCTTGTCATTCCACTAGAGTTGTATCCCGTACACGGGGGAGCAATATGACCGAAACAGTAGCAATATGAACACGCGATGTGTGTGATGAAGCCGTTGGACCATGGCAAAATATCGAGGCTAGGCATGACATTCCGTCTCTCGTACGGTGATTGTATCGCTGTTCAGCCGCATTGCAACTGCCGTATATCTAATGAGAACAGCCAATACAACATCTATTGCCAGGACCTCGACAACATCTGAGCGCCACTGAGCTTGATCTTCGAGGATATTGGCGCAAAAGAAGTCGTTATTATTATTATTACTATTATTTTCTTGCAGGTGTCAGGCTTCCGTCCGTCCGTCCGTCCGTCCGTCCGTCCGTCCGTCCGTCCGTCCGTCCGTCCGTCCGTCCGTCCGTCCGTCCGTCCGTCCGTCCGTCCGTCCGTCCGTCCGTCCGTCCGTCCGTCCGTCCGTCCGTCCGTCCGTCCGTCCGTCCGTCCGTCCGTCCGTCCGTCCGTCCGTCCGTCCGTCCGTCCGTCCGTCCGTCCGTCCGTCCGTCCGTCCGTCCGGCCGGCCGTCCGCCGGCCGGCCGCCCGCCCGCCCGCCCGCCCGCCCGCCCGCCCGCCCGCCCGCCCGCCCGCCCGCCCGCCCGCCCGCCCGCCCGCCCGCCCGCCCGCCCGCCCGCCCGCCGTCCGTCCGTCCGTCCGTCCGTCCGTCCGTCCGTCCGTCCGTCCGTCCGTCCGTCCGTCCGTCCGTCCGTCCGTCCGTCCGTCCGTCCGTCCGTCCGTCCGTCCGTCCGTCCGTCCGTCCGTCCGTCCGTCCGTCCGTCCGTCCGTCCGTCCATTATTGTGAAAACGTTAACAGTAAATGGTGCGTATTTCAACACAATGCCAAGAAAAAATGGCTTTCACAAAAACGGGTAAACGAACACTTGACATGTTCATTCACAAAGATATGTCCCGTGGCAAAAAGATACACATCGATGCGGACCACGTTGCTTTCGTCTTCACACAACGTAGCGCGGTGAGATTGTACCGGGCAAAACGCAATCGAGTGGTACAGCCGAGTGTAGTGTGACAATAACATGTGAACACACTTCGTCTTTAGCCAACTTCATCTCGACTGCCACTGATGGTTTCGACTAATCATGGGTCAATGATTTGTTTATGTAATATTTATAATATTGCGACGTCACTTTCTACGTGTGTATTTGTAAAACCATAGGGTTCTGTAAAAAGCCAGCCGATTACTTTGTATACTGTCCAATCTGTATACGTTACAATCATGTGGTCGATCCTCACGTCATTGTAATGATAATCGAGGAATGCCTAGTGATATGAAAAATTCAGACAGTGGCGTCACGCCGTGGAATTGGAACCAACAAGAACATTATGATGGCATCTTAATAACAGTACATGTTTGCCCATTAACTGAGCAGTTCTGTCCTTGGCGCTTTACCACGTGTAGCTGGATATCACTGCGTACTCTGTGAACATGCTGTAAATATGCACCAAGTGTCACAACGTTGGCACTGCATTATTTTTAAAAAATGCATATCAATAAGCATGATGTGCATGTCTTCTGTTATAAGTCCGACTGTTGTCATCGTTACTAGAACTACGCACCATTTGCCTCTATACGATACGCGACACGTATCGTATATATAATGGGGTTACACAATCCACGTTAGTCGCTAGAGGCGCTAATACGCAACTAGACCCTTGTTACGTATCAGCGCCTCTAGCGTGGATTTGTTTCCATGTTTTGCTGAACGCTTGTTTAAATCATCCTCAATTATTTTTGACCGTGCAGGCGCGTAGCCACGTAGTTTGTATTTTGGGC
>JAODUO010001586.1:0-96404 GCA_025642075.2 Ridgeia piscesae | reverse complement strand
AATGATGTATTCTGAAGTGTGTTTTACCCTATTCCCTGGGAAACAAAGCTGGATGCTTCCCAGAGAAGTTGAGATGGTGTCTGTTTGAACAGGGCTGCCATGGAAGTAAAGTGTAAAGCACTTGAGTAATCCTGAGGATTGGATATTAGCTGCACTATTTAAGAACTTACCTTTAAATAGAGAGGCAATAAATGCATAACAACAGGGTAGCAACATGTAAACATGTTTATAGCAAGAAAAAGCTACGAGGTGGCAGTTTTAGCACATTTAGAGTGAGGTGGCTTAGAAAAACAACAAGGTGGCCCACCTCGGTCATCATATAGCAGGGGAACAGTGTACATCATCTGATAAGCTCACATGGTTTTAATTCCTATTTATATGGTTATTCCAAAGTAATTTTATCATCGGCATCACAAATGGTCAGAATTTTTTATCTGACTTTTTGTTATGAGAAAGACAATGTTATTTACGCACGCAGTCATATGTTGTGTATTGTGCACTGCATCAGGAGATCAAGATGAATTCAGATCTTTGTTGGTCTACAAGATCTCCTTTAGAGTCATCACTGCTGGAGCAGTAGCTGGTTAGATGAGTAGCTGGAGTAGTCATGTATCGGACAAGTTGGTGCAGAAGATGGTCACATGAGTGACACTGTTTTTGAATGTTTATTTGTAGTGTATGATATTGACTGTTTGTTAGCTGGTATATTTGTGTGACATTTATTGTGTTGTTTGCTTCAGGAATCTTCTGCAACTCACCTCATTCAATAGCCTTGACTGACGTAAAGATCAGTGGACTGGGCCTCGGTGACATTGCAAATTACACTTGCACTGACCATTCCTACTTCATCAATGGGGCTGGCTGGGCAGTTAGAACATGCACAATGGACGGTTGGACACCCTTCGTAGAGAAATGTCCAGGTAGGTTGAATTGGTTGCTGAATGTCCTGATTATAACTAATACTGTATTGGTTAACAATATCTGGCAAAAACACAGTAACATAGTAATAACTATTGAAGTTCAATTTACAACTTGACTTCATTGGCTGCAAATCAATTAGAAAAAAATATCCTAAGGAAATATCTGCAGTTATGTCAGGTATCTGTTGAATTTCCACATAACTGAAAAATATCATGACATATCTGGGAGGCACTGAACCTGTCATGGCCACTTGGAAGTCTGTTGTATTTTCAGTTGCTAGGGGCTCTCCTCTCTACACTTTGTTGATTGCCACAACTAAGGCAATCTATAAAGTTCAAGTGAACAACTCGGTGACGCCTCCAATATATGGAAGGAAGACAGAAATCGGTAAGTAGTTAACTGAAACCAGATACTATCATGAATACAGTGGGTACATTAAACATATGCTGATAACAGTCCTTTGCTGCTGGATATTTAACTGCACGTATAAACAAAGTGCTCAGATATAAAATTATTATTTATGAAAATCATCAAGACAATTAAAGTAAAAGAATTGGTTAATTAAAAAGTTAATAACGTAACTAAGTTATTAAAATAATGGAGTGTCTATATACGTCTGGATACAGTTGAACAGCCTGGGCCCTATGTGTCCGGATACGGTTGAACAGCCTGGACCCTATGTGTCCAGATACGGTTGAACAGCCTGGGCCCTATGTGTCCAGATATGGTTGAACAGCCTGGGCCCTATGTGTCCAGATACGGTTGAACAGCCTGGGCCCTATGTGTCCAGATACGGTTGAACAGCCTGGGCCTGATGTGTCTGGATATGGTTGAACAGCCTGGGCCCTATGTGTCCGGATACGGTTGAACAGCCTGGGCCCTATGTGTCCAGATACGGTTGAACAGCCTGGGCCCTATGTGTCCAGATACGGTTGAACAGCGTGGGCCCTATGTGTCCGGATACGGTTGAACAGCCTGGGCCCTATGTCTCTGGATACGGTTGAACAGCCTGGGCCCTATGTGTCCGGATACGGTTGAACAGCCTGGGCCCTATGTGTCCAGATACGGTTGAACAGCCTGGGCCCTATGTGTCTGGATAGGGTTGAACAGCCTGGGCCCTATGAGTCCAGATACAGTTGAACAGCCTGGGCCCTATGTGTCCAGATACCGTTGAACAGCCTGGGCCCTATGTGTCTGGATACGGTTTAACAGCCTGGGCCCTATGTGTCCGGATACGGTTGAACAGCCTGGGCCCTATGTGTCCGGATACGGTTGAACAGCCTGGGCCCTATCTGCCCGGATACGATTGAACAGCCTGGGCCCTATGAGTCCAGATACAGTTGAACAGCCTGGGCCCTATGAGTCCAGATACAGTTGAACAGCCTGGGCCCTATGTGTCCGGATAAGGTTGAACAGCCTGGGCCCTATGTGTCCGGATAAGGTTGAACAGCCTGGACCCTATGTGTCCGGATACGGTTGAACAGCCTGGGCCTTATGTGTCCGGATACAATTGAACAGCCTGGGCCCTATGAGTCCAGATACAGTTGAACAGCCTGGGCCCTATGAGTTCAGGTACAGTTGAACAGCCTGGGCCCTATGAGTCCAGTTACAGTTGAACAGCCTGGGCCCTATGTGTCTGGATACGGTTGAACAGCCTGGGCCCTATGTGTCCAGATACGGTTGAACAGCCTGGGCCCTATGTGTCCAGATACAGTTGAACAGCCTGGGCCCTATGAGTCCAGATACAGTTGAACAGCCTGGGCCCTATGTGTCCGGATAAGGTTGAACAGCCTGGGCCCTATGTGTCCGGATAAGGTTGAACAGCCTGGACCCTATGTGTCCGGATACGGTTGAACAGCCTGGGCCTTATGTGTCCGGATACAATTGAACAGCCTGGGCCCTATGAGTCCAGATACAGTTGAACAGCCTGGGCCCTATGAGTTCAGGTACAGTTGAACAGCCTGGGCCCTATGAGTCCAGTTACAGTTGAACAGCCTGGGCCCTATGTGTCTGGATACGGTTGAACAGCCTGGGCCCTATGTGTCTGGATACGGTTGAACAGCCTGGGCCCTATGTGTCCGGATATGGTTGAACAGCCTGGGCCCTATGTGTCCGGATACGGTTGAACATCCTGGGCCCGATGTGTCCGGATACGGTTGAACAGCCTGGGCCCTATGTGTCCGGATAGGGTTGAACAGCCTGGGCCCTATGTGTCCGGATACGGTTGAACAGCCTGGGCCCTATGTGTCCGGATACGGTTGAACAGCCTGGGCCCTATGTGTCCAGATACGATTGAACAGCCTGGGCCCTATGAGTCCAGATACAGTTGAACAGCCTGGGCCCTATGAGTTCAGATACAGTTGAACAGCCTGGGCCCTATGTGTCCGGATACGGTTGAACAGCCTGGGCCCTATGTGTACAGATACGGTTGAACAGCCTGGGCCCTATGTGTCCGGATACAATTGAACAGCCTGGGCCCTATGAGTCTGGATATGGTTGAACAGCCTGGGCCCTATGTGTCTGGATACGGCTGAACAGCCTGGGCCCTATGTGTCCGGATAGGGTTGAACAGCCTGGGCCCTATGTGTCCGGATACGCTTGAACAGCCTGGGCCCTATGTGTCCAGATACGATTGAACAGCCTGGGCCCTATGAGTCCAGATACAGTTGAAGAGCCTGGGCCCTATGAGTCCAGATACAGTTGAAGAGCCTGGGCCCTATGAGTTCAGGTACAGTTGAACAGCCTGGGCCCTATGAGTTCAGGTACAGTTGAACAGCCTGGGCCCTATGAGTCCAGATACAGTTGAACAGCCTGGGCCCCATGTGTCTGGATACGGTTGAACAGCCTGGGCCCTATGTGTCTGGATATGGTTGAACAGCCTGGGCCCTATGTGTCCAGATACGGTTGAACAGCCTGGGCCCCATGTGTCTGGATAGGGTTGAACAGCCTGGGCCCTATGAGTCCAGATACAGTTGAACAGCCTGGGCCCGATGTGTCTGGATACGGTTGAACAGCCTGGGCCCTATGTGTCCGGATAGGGTTGAACAGCCTGAGCCCTATGTGTCCGGATACGGTTGAACAGCCTGGGCCCTATGTGTCCGGATACGGTTGAACAGCCTGGGCCCTATGTGTCTGGATATGGTTGAACAGCCTGGGCCCTATGTGTCTGGATACAGTTGAACAGCCTGGGCCCTATGTGTCCGGATACGGTTGAACAGCCTGGGGGAATATACATCCAGATACAGTTTTAACAAGATTTAACAAGATTGCCACCTAGAGATTCAAATCTAGATGGTAGGTGGACTAGGAAGCCATTTGGCTTATCGAGAGTCCAACCTATCCTTTAAGGTAATCCCCATCAACTACTACTCTTTGTCTTCTATCAATAAGCCATTTTTCTATCCAGTTGATCATACCATTTCCTATGCCATGGGACTTTAGTTTAAGTAGTAGTCTTTGGTGTGGCACTTTGTCAAAGGCTTTTTTAAAATCTAAGTAGATTATATCTACTGGTGATCCCTCATCTACCCACTTTGTGACATCTTCCATAAAACATAACATATTTGTTAAGCATGACCTCGCTTTTAAAAACCCATGTTGAGATGGGTTTATCAATTTATTTTTAACAAGAAAATCAACTAGGTGATCTTTAATTAGTCTTTCTAATAGTTTGCAAATCACCGATGTTAAACTCAATGGTCTATAGTTCTCTGACTTGTTTCTCAGTTGAATAGTGTTGGACGGCACACATGCTATTGGTCCAGACACATATCTCACGGGAGTTGTATAAGAAGGCTGTGTAATTTATAGTGGGGACATATGGGTTAAATTTGTATAATATTATCATGTGTAATTTGTGTAGGTGTAGGTTTATTTGCTTTCATGTGGAAATGTGAAATAATATAAAAATATAATTTAAAAAATTACTACTGTACTCCAGTCATGTTACCAACTGGAATTGTTCTCAGCTTCCAATACAACATAAAGATTCAGAATTACGAAAGAACTCTTCAGTTTCACAAAAACATGTGTGTGTTCCCTCAGGCTCAAGGCTTAAGATAGCAATATGAACATAAATTTAACTTTTGTGTCAATTCCTGGCATGTCGTAGACCGCATTTGTGACCATCTGTCTTTTAAAAGTAAACCGCATTTTGATTAGTCAGGAAATGAAAATCGGGGCACAGGTTAAAATTTTAGCTTGCGTAGTCATTGCGTACCACTGGAAAGCTGCATGTCGTTGTAGTATATAAATGGCCAAATAAGGCTGAATTTACTACGCTATGCATCATAAATTTACATTCCCATTCATAGTCGTAATCGGGAAAGCGTGGTATCAGTGGAAAGCCAAGGGATTGGTCTGTCCAATATGTATTACATCATGATCAGTCAATGTTGTCACAGGTTTCCCACGGACTCGGTTAGGCTGTTTTTGTGATGTGTAGCTTCAATGATATAAGTTGACTTATTTAAAGTTTCTGCATCAACATATTGGCAAAATGCCTTACAGTAGCCATGGCTAGAGTTATACTAAGTCAGGCAGTTGGCAGCTTTGAAGTGGACTTTCAGCAAGTTGCCGGCAAGTAACATAAGCCATAGTGACGTAGGCATAACCGGAGATTGCCAGGGCCAGGTCACCACAGTGTAATCTATCTGCCTTTATTATTTGACTACACTATGTCTTCGCGCTTTTGTAAATTCAGCTCTCCAACATAGTGTAATCAGCGTCAATTACAACGCAGAAGATCCAAGCCCCACAGCGTGGGAGAGGAGTTTGTTAGATTGACTATTAGATTGAATAATAAACTAAAAGTCTTGACTTAAGGCAGGGGTATTCCAGAGAACCAGTGGAAACATTTTCTTTTAAATAACAGTCTTGGGTAATTCTTCCGAGCATCTTGGGACATGTGTGGGTTTTTTGGGTTTGGAAAATGATTTACACAGTACAGTCCAACTGTTTGCAGAGTACTGTACATTTGTAGTTTTTATTTGTGTAGTGGTGCTTCAATACATTTATACATAACAGTAATGTGTTTGAGATTTTAGGCCAAATTTGAAGGTGTATTACAAGAAAGTAGTCTGAAAATATACTAGGTTGTATCAGAGACAATAGAGTCTTTATTTTGTTCTGTCTGAACGTCTTCTTCCTCAGTTAGCCGCGCTGCATGCAAATGTTCCTTGGAAGTGACTTGCCTCCTCTCACATGTCTGCAATAAACCAACGAGCAATAACTAAATTTTGTTTGGCGAGACCTTGATCATACCTAACACTTACAGCTGACCATCTCCATAAATCTGAATACAGTAGAACCTGTCTTCAGCGGCCCCGCGACGAGCGACCACCTGCTATGTACGGACAGTGTTCCGATGTCCCAATCACTTTTCAACGGAAATATCCCTGAGACGAGCGGCCACCTGGTGGACGCAGACAGAGATTTTTTGTTATTTTTCACCTGCTAGGGCGGACAGTTAACTTTATTTTGAAAAATATATTTCAATAATATTTTTAAATGGCGGCGACCATTTCCTGTTCAGTACAATGGATGCTGGGAACAGAGAAAGCGTGCGGGATCTCGATCCACAACTGGTGACCCATTTAAATTTACAAATACAGCCGCTCGCAATCGATCTAGCCACACTTATTTTATTTTTCTCCAAATTTTATTTTTCTCCAAATTTCTAGTTATGTCGTGTGACAACAAACGTAAGATATGCCTACTGAGTTTATGCTAAGTTTCATATTAGTTTAGGATAAAACCAACATTTCTGAAGCTCATTTATGTAGTAACGCCGCGATAAAATACTGACGTTACCGGCGCCGGCGATGTCGAGTTGCCACGATACTGATTTGTGAATTGTATTCTTTACACGAATTTAAATGATTTTATTTTGTAACCTAGCATGTGAATGTGTATATAAGTTATGAGACAGGAAGTTTGACGGTTGTAAGAAGTCGTTTTCATGGTTAGATCAGAAAGTAAATGATTGTTTTGCGCCACTGAAACGATAAAAATAATGGCGACCGCAGCGTGATTACCCAGACGCTGTGAGGTGGCAGCACCTTTTAGCCCCTCAGACAAAATTTAAAATAACAATCAGATAATATTTGTATTATATTGTAAAAACTATTCAACATTAAACTTATAATGAAACATGTCACAAACAAAATAAATGAAAATGTTGTTAATGTGTCGTCTCATTTTTCTAATTTGTATTTTGTGCATTTTAATACTTAATTTTGTTATCAAAAGCATACATGCTATATAGACATTAATTATTATATGCGTAAACCTATGAATTAATCCAAAACAGTCTTAAATGAGGGGTTAAATGTGATATTAGTACACTTAATTTTTATGGGTATTATAACTGTGGGCATAAATGTGATTTAGGTATGTTGTAATGTGGATGTAAATATAGATTGTATAGTCTGAATTTTTTTTGGCAAATTCCTGTCCCTCTGACGAGGGGACACCTGCAATGTAGGGACACTTTTGCTTGGCCCGACAGGTGTCCCTACAAGACAGGTTCTACTGTAGAACCAGGTTGACCCAGTTTAATACTATGTGGCCGAATACTATGTAATCCTGTGCTCAATCAGTGATAAGTGATCCCAGAAATTACCACAAACTGCACAATGCTGTTTCTATTGGACACGACTACAAAAGATAATGGCAGATGGATATTTAATGTGATTTTACCCCAAATAATGCAAAATATTTTTTAAATAATTATCAAATTCATAAACACCAGGTTTTTCCTAGCAACCATCTCTAATATGCTTAATAAGATAAATTAAAAGAGCAGCTGTGTGAAAAGTTGGTAATTTTCCCCATGATTCACAAAAAAGATCAAGGTTGTTTAAACTTTTACAATCTGGAATCAACTCCCTATTAGAATTAAATCTTCTGAAACTACAACCACCTTTCATAAAAAAATCAAAACATATTTGTTTTAAATTGTTTTTCCACTGTACATGTTTTGTGGTTACATGCTCCAATGATGATTCTTGGCTATCTATTTATGATTACGCCAAATGATTTTGTTCGTTACGTCTCTGAGCTGGAATTTTCAAAGATATAAGTGCTATAGAAATGATACAATTACTTACTTGATGACTGAGAGCAGTTGTGTGCTGTCCTATCAATGCATATGTCAGTCACTTAAGAGAGGGTTAATGTTTAGCAAAAATGCATAATAAAGATCTTAAAATGCATTAGTAAAAACGTTTGATAATTGGTGGACCCAGCAGGACTCACATATTTATGGCTTTTTAAATCCAGGTAGTGAATATAAGGGCCTGTTCATGTTACAGTCCAAGATAAACAAGATATTAGCTCCATTGCTGTTGATGAAGTCCGTGGATACATCTACTGGAATGAATACAGTGACATATACTGTGGCACACTCAATGGCTCCAAGTCAGAAAGAATAATAATCAGCGGTAAGTTATATATGTGTATCTATATTATAAAATAGTGTTTGTCTGTCTGTCTGTCTGTCTGTCTGTCCATCTGTTTGTCTGTCTGTGGACCAACTCCTCTGTCTGTTTTGCATGTATTGAGCTGAAATGTTGCATGTGATCAATGAGCATTCGTAGATTTAGACTTTTTTATCATCCCAGGTAGAGAAAGTGGAGGGCTCAATATTTAATAAGCCTATGTCCTTTGCATGGATTCTGCCACACATATAACAAAGTAACCACGTACTGTAACTCTGGGACACTGAAGCATGTAATGCGATATAGAAATTGTCTAGAAGCAAGAATTAACTCTTAATATTTGTTCAGGTCAGTGGGGATCAGAATTTTCAAACATTTCAGGCACTGACTGCCTTTTTACCCCAAGTGTCACTGGGTTACTTGGCTAGTGTTTTCTTGTGTGAGCAAATTAATAATGATCTACATGGTGTGGCATTAACAGTTTCATTATTGCCAGGGGCAAGTAAATGTCTTCTCAAGCAAACATATGTAGATATCCACCCACTCATATTGACAAGTATAATTTAAAAATTCAGTTTTCAAACTGATTCTTCCACAAGCTTGTTCCACAACCTTGTCATCACAGTGGTTTTGAACTTCTTTAAATTCTTGATGAGCTGCCAGATTTGGTCATTATGTTATTACATTTATCATCAAAGATGCCATGCCAAGGATTGCAGTAACACCTTTTGTCATGTTAGTTATTCAATCAAGGGCACTGTCATAGGATTTCAACACGAATATCTTGTTTTACTGTTACTGAAGGAATGAAACCAGTTTAATTTATTACATAAAAACAGCAGGGATGCAACAGGCAATTGTTTGGTCTCTACAACTAAGTGCTATTAAAAACATCCATTTGCAACTATAATTCAGAGTATTCAGTAGTTTACTAAAAACATTGTTAAGATAAGTTGTTGGCAGAGCTATGGCTGACATCACATGTATATTACTCATCCTAGTTATGTAGTCTCCAAACAGGGAATGAAAATGTTCTGAACTGATTAAGCCTAATTCAATTACATATGTATTTCAATTGTTGTTTGTTTGCTACGAGTTGTTTATATCCTTATTCTCAATATTTCTCATAGCCAGTAAAACAGTTTACGTCATACATGCTCGCCAATTTTGCCTTGGCGCTGTAACTTATACCAATATTACCCCCGGATAATGGATGCTGTGCTATTACAGTAGGCATTCATGGTTATAAAAAAACATATACCTCGGCTTCTGGATCGAAGGGAATATAAAAACAATACATGAGCGGCCATATTCATATATGCAGCATCCAAAACCTGGAACATGACGCAACAAAACTGCTCAGCTGTAAATGGTCAAGATGTTTAATGACTTAATGACCATAAGCTGCCCCGTCTAGCATGACACTACTCGTGTACAGAGCACTTGTACAGTGGAATGTAACTTGACAGTGTATCTAGAACCTATTGTCAATCACACTCATTAGACTTACTTATAGTTTTAGAATTAAACCACAAATTGTAATACAAAAAGCAGATTTTTGCACCACAGATCCCTGGAAGTGTCCTAAGCAACATAATGAAAGTCCCCCAAAATATTGCGTTATATAATAACATATCTTTTCAGTTTTACTGTTTTATATTTAACTAACTAAGTTACCCAGCAATGCTTTGGAGTTAAAAAACAAGCATTCATCCATTTGAAAATTGCTTGTTCGTACTTATGATGTAACGAAATGCTAATGCGTGGCATCCAGAGCTGGTCCTCATAAGTAGTGACGATTTTCAAATGCCTGTAATTTAGTGCGTATGCAGATGTTTCCGTCATCCAGTTACCTAGTCTTAGATGACATAATTATCTTTACAGTGATGTAGAAAAACATGAAATTCCACGGATAGAACTCAATGCATAGCAATTAAAATCCCATTGTTCTGTATGTATTGACTATTAGGGGAAAGAAGATAACCTATTGCTTTGTATGAAGATATCCACACTCTCTGCTATGGTTTATACGGTTGGCATCAGTTGCGATCTAGTAACTACAACTGCTGTACCGTTTATTTTGGATTGATCTATTTGTGAATAAATAGGATGACCATGTGTTTTGTAGGGGTCAAGACGTTAGGGCTAGATGTTGACACAGCAACTGGTAATCTGTACTTCACTCAGATCTACAATTTGATGAGATTCACGAAGAATGACAACACCCTGACAGACATCTTTGACGTAGATACTGATATTGTTGGCATTGCTATTGATCAACTGAACAGGTAACACATCTTTTGATTACATCATGTCTTCTGTGTGAAATGTTCACGCACCACTGGTTACAAACCTTGGACTATTCATCCACCAGAGTGCATGCATTGGTCTGTTCACCCAAGAGTATTTGCTCGTCTGTTCACCCACAACAGTGTGTATGGGACTGTTCACCCACCAGAGTGCATGCATTGGCCTGTTCACCCAAGAGTATTTGCTCGTCTGTTCACCCACAACAGTGTGTATGGGACTGTTCACCCACCAGAGTGCATGCATTGGTCTGTTCACCCAAGAGTATTTGCTCGTCTGTTCACCCACAACAGTGTGTATGGGACTGTTCACCCACCAGAGTGCATGCATTGGCCTGTTCACCCAAGAGTATTTGCTCGTCTGTTCACCCACAACAGTGTGTATGGGACTGTTCACCCACCAGAGTGCATGCATTGGCCTGTTCACCCACAACAGTGTGTATGGGACTGTTCACCCACCAGAGTGCATGCATTGGCCTGTTCACCCAAGAGTATTTGCTCGTCTGTTCACCCACAACAGTGTGTATGGGACTGTTCACCCACCAGAGTGCATGCATTGGCCTGTCTCACCCAAGAGTATTTGCTCGTCTGTTCACCCACAACAGTGTGTATGGGACTGTTCACCCACCAGAGTGCATGCATTGGCCTGTTCACCCAAGAGTATTTGCTCGTCTGTTCACCCACAACAGTGTGTATGGGACTGTTCACCCACCAGAGTGCATGCATTGGCCTGTTCACCCAAGAGTATTTGCTCGTCTGTTCACCCACAACAGTGTGTATGGGACTGTTCACCCACCAGAGTGCATGCATTGGCTCTGTTCACCCACAAGTGTGTAGGGACTGTTCACCCACCAGAGTGCATGCATTGGTTTCACCCAAGAGTATTCTGTCTGTTCACCCACAACAGTGTGTATGGGACTGTTCACCCACCAGAGTGCATGCATTGGTCTGTTCACCCAAGAGTATTTGTTGGTCTGTTCACCCACAACAGTGTGTATGGGACTGTTCACCCACCAGAGTGCATGCATTGGCCTGTTCACCCACAACAGTGTGTATGGGACTGTTCACCCACCAGAGTGCATGCATTGGTCTGTTCACCCAAGAGTATTTGCTCATCTGTTCACCCACAACAGTGTGTATGGGACTGTTCACCCACCAGAGTGCATGCATTGGTCTTCACCAAAGAGTATTTGTTGGTCTGTTCACCCACAACAGTGTGTATGGGACTGTTCACCCACCAGAGTGCATGCATAGGTCTGTTCACCCAAGAGTATTTGTTGGTCTGTTCACCCACAACAGTGTGTATGGGACTGTTCACCCACCAGAGTGCATGCATAGGTCTGTTCACCCAAGAGTATTTGTTGGTCTGTTCACCCACAACAGTGTGTATGGGACTGTTCACCCACCAGAGTGCATGCATAGGTCTGTTCACCCAAGAGTATTTGTTGGTCTGTTCACCCACAACAGTGTGTATGGGACTGTTCACCCACCAGAGTGCATGCATAGGTCTGTTCACCCAAGAGTATTTGTTGGTCTGTTCACCCACAACAGTGTGTATGGGACTGTTCACCCACCAGAGTGCATGCATTGGTCTTCACCAAAGAGTATTTGTTGGTCTGTTCACCCACAACAGTGTGTATGGGACTGTTCACCCACCAGAGTGCATGCATAGGTCTGTTCACCCACAACAGTGTGTATGGGACTGTTCACCCACCAGAGTGCATGCATTGGTCTGTTCACCAAAGAGTATTTGTTGGTCTGTTCACCCACAACAGTGTGTATGGGACTGTTCACCCACCAGAGTGCATGCATTGGTCTGTTCACCAAAGAGTATTTGTTGGTCTGTTCACCCACAACAGTGTGTATGGGACTGTTCACCCACCAGAGTGCATGCATTGGTCTGTTCACCAAAGAGTATTTGTTGGTCTGTTCACCCACAACAGTGTGTATGGGACTGTTCACCCACCAGAGTGCATGCATTGGTCTGTTCACCAAAGAGTATTTGTTGGTCTGTTCACCCACAACAGTGTGTATGGGACTGTTCACCCACCAGAGTGCATGCATTGGTCTGTTCACCCAAGAGTATTTGTTGGTCTGTTCACCCACAACAGTGTGTATGGGACTGTTCACCCACCAGAGTGCATGCATTGGTCTGTTCACCAAAGAGTATTTGTTGGTCTGTTCACCCACAACAGTGTGTATGGGACTGTTCACCCACCAGAGTGCATGCATTGGTCTTCACCAAAGAGTATTTGTTGGTCTGTTCACTCACAACAGTGTGTATGGGACTGTTCACCCACCAGAGTGCATGCATAGGTCTGTTCACCCAAGAGTATTTGTTGGTCTGTTCACCCACAACAGTGTGTATGGGACTGTTCACCCACCAGAGTGCATGCATTGGTCTTCACCAAAGAGTATTTGTTGGTCTGTTCACCCACAACAGTGTGTATGGGACTGTTCACCCACCAGAGTGCATGCATAGGTCTGTTCACCAAAGAGTATTTGTTGGTCTGTTCACCCACAACAGTGTGTATGGGACTGTTCACCCACCAGAGTGCATGCATTGGTCTTCACCAAAGAGTATTTGTTGGTCTGTTCACTCACAACAGTGTGTATGGGACTGTTCACCCACCAGAGTGCATTCATTGGTCTGTTCACCAAAGAGTATTTGTTGGTCTGTTCACCCACAACAGTGTGTATGGGACTGTTCACCCACCAGAGTGCATGCATTGGTCTTCACCAAAGAGTATTTGTTGGTCTGTTCACCCACAACAGTGTGTATGGGACTGTTCACCCACCAGAATGCATGCATTGGTCTGTTCACCCAAGAGTATTTGTTGGTCTGTTCACCCACAACAGTGTGTATGGGACTGTTAACCCACCAGAGTGCATGCATTGGTCTGTTCACCAAAGAGTATTTGTTGGTCTGTTCACCCACAACAGTGTGCATGGGACTGTTCACCCACCAGAGTGCATGCATAGGCCTGTTCACCCAAGAGTATTTGTTGGTCTGTTCACCCACAACAGTGTGTATGGGACTGTTCACCCACCAGAGTGCATGCATTGGTCTTCACCAAAGAGTATTTGTTGGTCTGTTCACCCACAACAGTGTGTATGGGACTGTTCACCCACCAGAGTGCATGCATAGGTCTGTTCACCAAAGAGTATTTGTTGGTCTGTTCACCCACAACAGTGTGTATGGGACTGTTCACCCACCAGAGTGCATGCATTGGTCTTCACCAAAGAGTATTTGTTGGTCTGTTCACTCACAACAGTGTGTATGGGACTGTTCACCCACCAGAGTGCATGCATTGGTCTGTTCACCAAAGAGTATTTGTTGGTCTGGTCACCCACAACAGTGTGTATGGGACTGTTCACCCACCAGAGTGCATGCATTGGTCTGTTCACCCAAGAGTATTTGTTGGTCTGTTCACCCACAACAGTGTGTATGGGACTGTTCACCCACCAGAGTGCATGCATTGGTCTGTTCACCAAAGAGTATTTGTTGGTCTGTTCACCCACAACAGTGTGTATGGGACTGTTCACCCACCAGAGTGCATGCATTGGTCTTCACCAAAGAGTATTTGTTGGTCTGTTCACCCACAACAGTGTGTATGGGACTGTTCACCCACCAGAGTGCATGCATAGGTCTGTTCACCAAAGAGTATTTGTTGGTCTGTTCACCCACAACAGTGTGTATGGGACTGTTCACCCACCAGAGTGCATGCATTGGTCTTCACCAAAGAGTATTTGTTGGTCTGTTCACTCACAACAGTGTGTATGGGACTGTTCACCCACCAGAGTGCATGCATTGGTCTGTTCACCAAAGAGTATTTGTTGGTCTGGTCACCCACAACAGTGTGTATGGGACTGTTCACCCACCAGAGTGCATGCATTGGTCTGTTCACCCAAGAGTATTTGTTGGTCTGTTCACCCACAACAGTGTGTATGGGACTGTTCACCCACCAGAGTGCATGCATAGGTCTGTTCACCAAAGAGTATTTGTTGGTCTGTTCACCCACAACAGTGTGTATGGGACTGTTCACCCACCAGAGTGCA
This sequence comes from Ridgeia piscesae, assembly GCA_025642075.2. Classification (NCBI taxonomy): domain Eukaryota; kingdom Metazoa; phylum Annelida; class Polychaeta; order Sabellida; family Siboglinidae; genus Ridgeia; species Ridgeia piscesae. The sequence goes on along the minus strand of JAODUO010001586.1, from coordinate 81,679 downwards.
TGCATTGGTCTTCACCAAAGAGTATTTGTTGGTCTGTTCACTCACAACAGTGTGTATGGGACTGTTCACCCACCAGAGTGCATGCATTGGTCTGTTCACCAAAGAGTATTTGTTGGTCTGTTCACCCACAACAGTGTGTATGGGACTGTTCACCCACCAGAGTGCATGCATTGGTCTGTTCACCCAAGAGTATTTGTTGGTCTGTTCACCCACAACAGTGTGTATGGGACTGTTCACCCACCAGAGTGCATGCATTGGTCTGTTCACCAAAGAGTATTTGTTGGTCTGTTCACCCACAACAGTGTGTATGGGACTGTTCACCCACCAGAGTGCATGCATTGGTCTTCACCAAAGAGTATTTGTTGGTCTGTTCACCCACAACAGTGTGTATGGGACTGTTCACCCACCAGAGTGCATGCATTGGTCTGTTCACCAAAGAGTATTTGTTGGTCTGTTCACCCACAACAGTGTGTATGGGACTGTTCACCCACCAGAGTGCATGCATTGGTCTTCACCAAAGAGTATTTGTTGGTCTGTTCACTCACAACAGTGTGTATGGGACTGTTCACCCACCAGAGTGCATGCATTGGTCTGTTCACCAAAGAGTATTTGTTGGTCTGGTCACCCACAACAGTGTGTATGGGACTGTTCACCCACCAGAGTGCATGCATTGGTCTGTTCACCAAAGAGTATTTGTTGGTCTGTTCACCCACAACAGTGTGTATGGGACTGTTCACCCACCAGAGTGCATGCATTGGTCTGTTCACCAAAGAGTATTTGTTGGTCTGTTCACCCACAACAGTGTGTATGGGACTGTTCACCCACCAGAGTGCATGCATTGGTCTTCACCAAAGAGTATTTGTTGGTCTGTTCACCCACCAATGTCTATACATTAATATGTTCACCCTTTAGTGTTTGTGCATTGATATGTTCACCCACCAGAGTCTGTGCATATATTCACCCACAATAGTGTGTGTATTGGTATGTTCACCCACAACTGTGTATGTGTTTATATGTTCATCCACAACAGTGTATGTGTTTATATGTTCATCCACAACAATGCATGTGTTGATATGTTCATCGACAACAGTGTATGTGTTGATATGTTCATCCACAACTGTATGTGTTGATATGTTCATCCACAACAGTGTATGTGTTTATATGTTCATCCACAACTGTGTATGCATTAATATGTTCACCCACAACAGTGGATGCGTTGATATGTTCACCTACAACAGTGTATGTGTTTATATGTTCATCCACAACAGTGTATGTGTTTATATGTTCATCCACAACTGTGTATGCATTAATATGTTCACCCACAACAGTGTATGTGTTGATATGTTCACCTACAACAGTGGATGCGTTGATATGTTCACCTACAACAGTGTATGCGTTGATATGTTCATCCACAACAGTGGATGCGTTGATATGTTCACCTACAACAGTGGATGCGTTGATATGTTCATCCACAACAGTGGATGCGTTGATATGTTCACCTACAACAGTCTCTATATCACTTCTTTCTTTCAGGTGAATCTACTGAGTAAATGTTGGTATATTAGTGAAAGAATGCTGGCAACGTAACTTCAAAAAATGGACAATTCTGTGACTATTTGAAATTACAGTTGCTTAGGCACCATCACAACCCGTCTGCACACATTCCGACACACTTAATTAAATTATAGCATAGATATACCTATTTAGTACTTATTTAGCTATTGGTCTTGAAGATATTTGTATATACTACATGTTTGTTAATGTCGGTAAGTCATAAAAATATGTCTTACATTTACCGTGATTATTTTATTGTGAAGCACTGAAGTTTAGGACAGCACCCTCGACTAGAGTATTTGTTCAACCTGTCTCTAACTAGACTCTGTGATTTTCTTTCTATGAAAAAATCACTTATAAAAGGCATGCAATAGTAAGCCTAAACATTGTCCTTTCCAGAAATGTAAACATTGTTTCCATAACTTGCAAAGGTTATTATTTGTGGCCCCTTTAGTATTGCAGACGGACGGTGATAGGTAATTATTTTTCCGGTAACATACAATATAATGTTGTAACTACTCAGAGCAAATACATTAATTAGATAATGCATATCACTAAAAATTGCATACGATCTATGGTTATAATGCAGCATGTACTGTGGTGGCAATACATATCTACTTAGTAAAAATAAAATGGGAGACGTACAGTGATACAAATAAATTAGTTAACATGAATAAGGTAGATATTTGAACTGCAGCTCGTGCACACTGCAGCTTTGTAAACGGGGTCATCCTTCAGACGAAGATGGCGTGCCTGCGATCTCGCGGCATCCGCCACCTTTTGTGCAGGTGTTTTTATGCACATCTTCGCATATTATTGCAATCCTAAAACATAATTATGAAAAAGTAAGTGATACGCATTGTTTAAATATGTCAGTATACCATGTTGTCTGTACAAATCTGATGTTTTATGCTGTGTTAAATAGCTTGATGTTGATACAACAACATTGAAGCATGATAAAATGGCATCACCATCCATCTCCCACCATCAATGTCTCCCTTTTACTCCTAAATAAGTGACATAATTTGTTTAATTAGCCAAATATGATCTCTTTACATATCTGAAGTAATTTCATTGCTAATTTAAATATTTTTGTGTAGGGACCAATAACCTTTGAACATGGTCGTGGTAATTGAGAGTCAGTGTCAGTCTGCAACAATAATATCATCGTCTCCCGAAGCTGCCCACCTACGATTCCCGTCCTAGTGGTTAGAGTAACTTAATATCGTCAATACAAATTGGGCGCTGTATATGCATTCGATCTACACCGAAATAAGCCACTAAGTCTCACAAAACTTTCAAACACGGGGACATATAGGAATATGGTACACCAGGCAGTTAGTCAACACAAAGGGTCATTCATTCAATTGGTCAGCACTCGATAAAAAAACCTCATCTTTCACTTATTCAACCATTCTATGTCAATGTAGTTTATAATAATATTATAGACGCTTGGCGGCTCTGTGGTGCATGTAGATGGCATAAAATGCTGAACATGCCACCTGGTGTAGCTCTATTACAAATACATACCTGCTTTGTCACTTACAGAAATCGAATCAATGAGCATTGTCCCACATAAATATGGCATTATGATGCAAGTCAAATGCCTTTTATGTGGATATTGCTCCAAACTTAAAAACTGACATTTACGGTAATTCCAGTAAACCTAGATAGCTATTTGTGATGTATGTATGCGAACATTGAACAGAATTGATTAAAGACTGCATGGTCATAGAACACAACAAAATGAAACTCGAAAACCCGAACCGGGAGCGTCAATTATTTCATGCACACCATTAACATGGGGGATTGGTGAATGTCTTATGCCACACTATTGGTTATAAAAGATAGCGCACTGTTGCTGTTGCCCCACTACGAATTTGCGAAGAGAGAAAGGTAACAACTTATTGACATTTGTTATTGGGTTTTGTGCTTTTGAATTGTCTATTTTTACATCCTAATACTTATAGCGGTTACTCTTCTTCATTTAATTTAGTGTGTTCATAGCATTGGCAGCTATGGTTGAGGTTTCCCACCCACCTGCCCCAGCTACACCTGTGTGTGTGATAATTGGTTGATGTGTTTTTGATGTAAGAATGATAATGTATTATGTACCAGAGGTTTTGAGGCACTATGATGCTTTCCCCTTATTTCAGCATAATACTTCACAAATTCGTAGTAGTGCAGCGGCAACAGTGCCGCTGTCTTTTGTACCCAGTAGCTATCACGTGGGACAGTCATGTGACCAGGTTCACTGGAATTACTGTAAATGTTGCTTTTTTGGGTTGGAGCAATGCCCAACGAAAAGGCATTTGACTTGCATCATAATGCCATATTTACATTGATGTGACTGGTGTCTACTGGTTAAAGATGTATTGTGACAATTAACATGCCTCTGACATGTATGATATTTTATATGTGATGATACATTTAGCAAAAGTCAACAATACAATTGTTTGGTATTTGGTATTCATGTTGTAAACTTTACATGCCATACATGTTATACTTTACTAAGAGCTGTTAAATCAAACAACATATCGACTAATGTTGGAAGCATTCAGCCACACTTGAATTGTTATGCGAAGACTAACTATATAAAATAAAAGTATCCATCACTATCTGTAGCTGGTACTCTTCACACAGGTGAGTAAACATATAGCGATTGCCCATGTAACTCTCAGCCACATGGCGAGGACCTTCACTAGTTTGATCACTTTTATGTGAGTTGTAAACACCAACAGTTATATTTTATTTTACATAACACTGATGACAAAAAATCAATATATTTAACTTACTGTACATTATTTGTTATTGTTATTTATTATGTACACATTATATGTATATAGTATGTATAATGTACTTTGTATCTAGAAAGTCAAATCAATCTAAGAAAATTACTTCAGGAGTCAACCAGTTAAATTTTGACGAGGTCTTGTAAATATTTAGAACATGCCATTTATAAAACAAATTATCAGATGAGTCTGGCATTCAAGCCAAACTGAGACTTGTATGCCAACTTGCCAAGAGAAATATGTTTAATAAAACATCCATTTATGTTCTACTGCTATAAAAATAAGCTATTTACAGCATGTTTTGGTAATATTTATAATGCGTGCGTTATGAGTAAACTTTACAATTTTAAGTTAATTTCCACGATTTTGTTGTTGTCTAACAGATTATGCTTAACAAATATGTTATGTTTTTTGGAAGATGTCACAAAGTGGCTAGATGAGGGATCACCAGTAGATATAATCTACTTAGATTTAAAAAAAGCCTTTGACAAAGTGCCACACCAAACACTACTACTTAAACTAAAGGCCCATGGCATAGGAAATGGAATGATCAACTGGATAGAAAAATGGCTTATTGGTAGAAGACAAAGAGTAGTAGTTGATGGGGAGGTTTCAAACTGGAAAGCGGTTTTGAGTGGAGTACCGCAGGGATCAGTACTGGGACCTATTTTATTCTTAATATATATCAATGATTTGGATGATGACATAACAAGCAAGGTGTTGAAGTTTGCAGACGACACAAAAGTGTTTAGGAAAATTAAAAGTGATGCAGATAGACAGCATTTACAAGATGATCTTAATAAGTTGATAGAATGGTCTGAGAAGTGGCAAATGCTGTTTAATTTTGGAAAGTGTAAGTGCCTTCACACAGGACATGGGAATAAATATGCACAATATACAATGGGTGATACTGTACTAAATACTACCTTAAAGGAAAAGGACTTGGGGTTAACTATTAGTGCTGACATGAAGGTATCAGAGCAGTGTGGAATTGCAGCAGCGAAGGGAAACCAAATTCTTGTATTAATTAGGCGAAATATAGTGTACAAAGAAAAAGAACAAATAATACCACTGTATAAAACAATAGTTAGGCCTCACTTAGAATATTGTATACAAGCATGGAGGCCATATCACAAGAAGGATATTGATATGCTAGAAAGAGTACAAAGGAGAGCAACCAAAATTATACCAAAACTCAGGAATATTAGTTATGAAATGCGTCTAAAAGAATGTGGCTTAACAACACTAGAAACCAGAAGATTGAGAGGAGATCAGATTGAAGTGTTTAAAATATTGAATGAATATGAAAATATTGACAGAAATATTTTTTTCACAGTCAAGGAAGAGAGAAGGACTAGAGGACATGGAGTTACATTAGCAAAGAAGCAGTGTAGACTGGATATTAGAAAATTTTCATTTTCACAAAGAACAATAAACGAATGGAACAGATTATCAGCTGATTGTGTAGGTGCTAGCAGTGTTAATATATTTAAAAATAAAATTGACATATACCTAAGAAGGGTGGGGTATACTTAGATAGATAGGTTGGACTCTCGATAAGCCAAATGGCTTCCTAGTCCACCTGCCATCTAGAGTTGAATCTCTAGGTGGCAATCTTGTTAAATCTTGTTAAAATCTTGTTAAATTCTTTCAGGATATTGAACAATTTGTCCATGGGATGTACTGTTAGGCACACATTTGCAGTAGGTAAAAAAGTATCCAGTCCTCAGGACCGTTCATGTCGCTTTACACTTTACTTCCCTGACAGACCTGTTCACTCAGTCACCATTTCGGCTTCTCTGGGAAGCATCCAACCATATGCTACAATTAATGCGCGAAGGCTGCTCGTACACATATCCACCACTGTCTATAGTCAGATATTCATTTACACAGCTGAGTGAACTGGAGCAATGTAGAGTGAAAAACCCTAACCATAGTCGAGAGTCCGAAGCTCTACCCCTGAGCCATTGCGCTTTATAAATGGTAATGTCATCTCAGGTAAAGGCATAATTTGAAAGCCTAATAAATGGGATTAATGTTTTCGAACTAATCAACATTTGTCATACCATGTATTAGTACTGGATTTTGTGTGAATGAATGAATCATGATAAAAGTAACTGTTTTTTATATTAGCCCAGCCGATACGTGAATGAATTGTGTGTTTTTGATACAAGCATGAAATTTGGCACTCACTTAGATTTCACCATTACAACAATATTTGGATATAGGGCCATCTCAGATTTCCAAGATGGCCACTGTAAGCCTATTTTCTCGTATCTTAACAACTGCTTCAAGTAAATCAGTCGGTTTGGTATGCAATATAGGTTATCTGGGACCACCATTTAAAATATGTTACTTTTGACCTCCGACATTTACCTCCGCCATTTTTAAAGATGGCAGCCGCCAAGACTAATGATCCTATATCTCATGAACTACGCCACCTAGAGCAGTAATTTTGTTGTCAGAATATGGGTATGTGGACAGCCGATTTCAGTGTTGTGAAATATTTTGCAGTTGACCTTCGTATCCACCATTTTATCAAATGACAGCCATTGAAACAAATTTTGTCCGTACACACTGTACCTTTAAAATGCTCCAGTCAGAACCGCCACATTTGTGTCAAAATGTAAGTTTTTCAAGGTAGCTATTTCCACTGTGTTACGTATGACCTTCTGCAACTTCAGCATCCGCCATTTTTAAAGATGGCGCCTTTCAAATCAAATTTTCATCAAATCCTAAAGAATAAACCAAATAGAGATATACCGTTGGTGTCAACATTAAGGTTTTATGTGCTGCTATTTTAAATATGCTTCTTTTGATCTTGTCGGACATTCTTATAAGTCGATTTCAAGATACGTATTTACACATTGTTCATGACCAAAACATCCTATGCAAAATGTAATAGTTCCTAGTTACTACACGTCCTAATGTTTACTGTGTCACACAATAGCTACGAGCACACAGTCCACCACAGTAGCAAAGAGCAGTGCATTGAAGTCCTCCCTTGAGGCACTTTCATAGTCCTATGCAACCTTTATTGCAGCCACAGCGCAGTAGTTCACGACAAGCTTGTGTCGCTTCAGAAAGAGTTGTCCAGCATATTTCCAGCCATCGTTATCATTCCTGATCCACCCCATTCAATTGGAGATGGAAGCTCCAAAGTCGCGATCATCGTCTGTGCCCAACAGTGACCGGCTTGGCGAGCAGCCCGCTTTGTGTGCTGGAAAAGTACTGCTTGTGTCGGAGGACAATAGCTCTACCTTTTTGTGTGAACTGCTTCTGCACTCCATTGACACATTCCGGACTGTTAGTACAGTCGTACAGCAAGACTAGCAATCGTTCCAGTGGACACAGCCAATCATCTACGGTCTCCGGGGTAGCAGCCAAACCACAGAAAGCTGGTGTGACCTCGTCATGGGCACTCCCCATGCCCCATGCAGTGCGTTTGCCCCTGCTTCCAAAACATGACACCGTGTCACAACCAGTGAAGGCGTGAAACATTGGCAAAGTAACACAATGGTCCAGACCCAGTGCGTTGGCCATCTCATGGGTCGGTTGAGGCGCTGGGCTGATGTCACTGCAAAAACGCATTTGTTCCTTATTGTCGACAGACATTGTACACTGGTCTGCCACTTTATATACCATTCGGATATTATATGACAACTACACTAATCTGGTGGTAATAGCATGCAAAAAGACTGCCATAACTCTGTGGATTACCTGCACTACAGTCTACATTATGTTTGTGTTATTATTTAATTACTCATCATTTATATCATCTAACGAAACAAATATTCAAAACGAAGTGCGTTTTCCTCTCATTTTTTCACGTGACATCCTCGCAGCCACATGATCAGCAACTAAACCTTTTACGGTCTGAAATACAGTAATATGTGTTATATGTGCTATCACCTATCATAATTACTGGCATTATTCGGACGAAATTTTACGCCAGAATTCGTTTTAACGGCCGTCTTTTTATAAAATGCCGGATACGAAGATCGACGAATTTATGCACAAATTTTCCATTTTTAGTTTCCATCTTGAAAAAAGCTAATATGAATGTTCCGACATGATAACTAAATGACATATTTATAATAGCAGCACATAAATCCTTCTCTAGGTGATTTAGTTCTTAAGATTTTAGGAATATTTGATTTGAAAGGCACCATCTTTAAAAATGGCAGATGTTGAGTTGGATAAGGTTATACATAACACAGTGAATAACTTACATTTTGACACAAATGTAGTGGTTCTGACTGAAGCATTTTAAAGGTATGGAAAAAAATTGTTTTAATGGCCGTCATTTGATAAAATGTGGGATACAAAGGTCATCGAAGGTCAAATGCAAAACAAATTTCAACACAGAAATCGGCTGTGGCCATACCTATATTTGGACAAAAAATGACTGCTGTATGTGGTGTAGGTCATGAGATATAGGATCATTAGTCTTGGAGGCCGCCATCTTTAAAAAATGGCGGATGTGAAGGTCAAAAGTAATATATTGGAAAAGGTGGTCCCCGAAAACCTATATTTGATACAAAAACAACTGATTTACTTGAAGCAGTTGTTAAGGTCATGTGCAGTGTTTTTACCTGTAGTTGTGCTTGCCCTTATTTTGTAGTCAATCTCGTTAAATAGTTTCAATAAAATGTTTTTCTTTTATGTTGTCTTTACATTAGTCCACGTGTGATTCCAACAATATACAATTTATCAAGGACACCTGACCCATTACTGCAAAATCCTCATGCAGACAAATAAACTATCGTACGCAGGGGCAGGTTCAGAAATCGGTTCTAAGGGGCACAAAAACTTCCACCGGCAGATGAATCAAATAGTGTAGCAAAAATGTTACCGATATCGCACCACCATAACTTCAGCCACTCCACTGTCTTATCTGGATTGGAGATATCGGAAAATGCCACAACTTATTATTATCACCTAAACTGGAGCACATTTCAAACACTCTGGGGTACATTAGCAGAGACCTATTATGACAGGTCTGGAGGTATACAAAATTTCTAAGGTCTGGGAGGCCCATGCCCCTTGCATTCACAACTAATATACACCTATAATGTTCGTTGATTGTACAGTGTATACATGTATAATCTTTTATAAAAGACTTGTTGACAGAGTAATGTGTACCACAACATTTATTTACCTGAGGCTGAGATGAATAGCTATGGCCTAGTCTCTGTGGTGATGACACGTTGTGAAAATATGACGTATTCAAATGTTAATATACTTGCAAAAGTTACAAAGCTGTTGTCTCTTGTGACGGGTATATAGGCATCTTATTATGAACTTCCTACGTTAACATTATGCGGACAGTCTATTATGGTAGGGCTTGGCTAACCTTTTAATTAATTATGACTGCTTTGCCACCAACAGTGGCATTGCCTCCAACGAACTAGTTATTAGTGACGGCGAAGCCGAAGGTCAGGGTCGAATAACTAATCCTAGTTCTAATAAAAAATAATGTTGGTGAACATAACATTATCTTTAATGTCATACGACTAAACTACCAGGTATGTGCCTATCGTTGAAGTAAACAGGATTTACTAACCTGTCAAAAAGTCACTTATCCTGGTCGCGAGTTTTGTCATGCCAGCCATTTCTTTCGTTTCAATCAATAAATGCATCATCTTTCCAAGGTACACCTTTATAGACGGTTGCCGTCGTCGCTCTTCTTGGTGGCATATTTTCATGGGCGACCATGTATTGAAATTTTATTTAAAACAGCAAACAAATTGGAATAAATTAGCGAATTTCTAAGTAAACAAGAAATCCTGTATGGTGGGGGTCAAGGCCGATCTTGTGACATCTTCGTTACTACGCATTATAATGAGATTAAGGCGAAGATAGTCTACCACATCAAACCAGTACGGTAATAATCTTCAATATGAAAAAGACATCAACCTGTCTGCCGTAAAATAGTTTTTACGTTTTAACCAAAAACGAATTAATATATGTGCAAACGTGAACCAGTATGTCACAGGGGATACTTGGTAGGTTTGCTTTTTTGCGAAACTAGCATGAAACGCGAGTAGCAAAACAATCGGCATGAGTATGCAGTTTTAATGACCATGCTTTATACAGATAGCATGGCAAAACTCCACATATGTAGAATATTTTTTGGGGGATATGTTAGGATTATAAGTGATTATTACAACACATTTGCAAAGATATAGTATTACAAGAAATATTTATGAAAATAGGATTAATTGCATATTACATTTTGTACATAACATAGATTTTAAAATGATCAAAAATCCCTTTAAGGTACCCAGATTTATTTCACAATTGCTCCATCTTTCATGATAACTGACCACATACATGCAAACGCGCATACACACGCACGCCATGTTACCCAGCGATATTTAAGGAAAAAGGCAGTTACCCATGCTAAAACGTTTGAAAATTACATTCTTGTAGTGTGTCAGAAATAGATCACACACTCAGGCATAAGACATTTTTTTTATATTAACAGGTACCTCAACATTGTTTAACAAGCATTTTGCTTTTAGTGCTTTCAAAACATACACATTTAGGTTTACTAAAAAAAAGTCACAAAGCAGTTTTCAGGCAGAAACTTTTAAAACTATTTTAAAAAAAATTCCCACTTTGCTAGAAATTCTCGTCACATGTTTATGTAAGATAAATATGCTATGTGCAGAAAGATATGTGTGTATAATATATTATCAATTATGTAATATATATATATATATATATATATATATATATATATATATATATATATATATATATAAGGTTTTTACTATTTTATTGACATTGTGTTTGTAGGCAGCTGTACTTTTGTGTCGCGTCAAAACACATTTATAAAGTCGACCTTCATGGATATAACCCTGTCGACATTGTTTTGTCCGACATTGGTTACACACAAGGGATTACCATCGATCACTTGCACTCACGTGTGTGCTGGACGACATTACGTAAGTATAAAGGTGTTTCAGATTTGTAAATTGAAATTGTAACCACTTTTTTCTTTTTTAAATCATCCCAAAATAAAATAAGTCATTGTTATCCTTAGTTAAAACTAGTGTAGTATCATTGTGGTTCTCAAGTGCTGCCATTCATGTTCTCATGACCTTGTCGGGGGTTGTTCCATATTAGTGATTCCTGTTCCGATTATTTCCATACTATAATAATTCCATACTATAATAATTCTGATGCCAACACATTAAAAAGTCTGAGCCAACTAAATATTAACCATTTCAGTACTAAAGTCCATTTGAAGTTGTGATCACTGAATACTGCATTCCCAGTAACGTGACATGAACATCGACTGCATCGCTTCAAATCAAGATTTCAGTAGCAAATATGGATTTTGGTAATAGCAGGGTTCAAATTTACCGGGGACCCACTGGCCCCACATTTACTGTTGGGTCCCCAAAATGTACCAACTCTACGGGCCCGACTGGACCTCTAACTTTGCATATTTGACTGATGCAGTGCCTGCAGTGTTTCACATTACCAATACCAAACTATCCTACTTAAAATTCCCCCTCCCCCATCACAATAAACACCAATGGATATCTGGTGTTATCCAAACACGTTTGACAGCATGACTACCGGGTAGTAGCAAATCACCTATGCCCGGTTGGTTCTATGGCATATTAATCTTAATCAATGCTGTTTTCACCGATGGCGGACAAATTACGAACTAGCACAGCCAAGACGACACAGCAGATTTCGATAGTCATTACAAAGATTAACTTCGTGATACACGATTGTCAAACGTATCAGACTACAGACAGTTATATACATTAAAGAACTGTAACAAATCTCGACGAATGGCAACTCGACATATTCGGCAACACGCAGCGCCGATGCTACCGTAAACTGGCCATTATAAATTACCTTTACACAAAATACTGTTAGCCGATATTGATAAACTTTATTTATTGCATTCGCATGCGCGAACTCATTTAATTAATTATAAATAATATTATAATAATTTATTATTATCATTATGATCTGCAGGAAATTATAAGTTTTACTATAATACAATAATATTTTATTTCATGTAGCGCCACATCCATAATTATTTTTGGCGCCTCACAACATACAGATAATATTTTAAGATAAATAATAAAAATACAAATAAAATTAACTAATATTACCTATTAATTATAAAATAAATAATAATAATCAATCTAGCAAATATAGTAAAACCTGTCTTGGACGACGTCTGTCATTAGCGACCACTCGTCTTGAGCAACCGTTTTCCTATATAGCCACGGGTCATACCTGTAATGAACAACTACTTGACAAACACAACCAGCAACCACGCAAATTGTTCACGCGATCGTTGCTTTCACCTTGTTTGCAGCGAATGGATCAGGTGCCGAACTGAGACACATTGGTCAAGGAGTCTTTATGTCGTTCACTTAGCGTTAAATAGTACACATTTACTTAATATCATTAAAATGACGGTATAGTATTCTTTTTTACAATGATATAATTATTCAAATGGGTCATATTTTATTTGGTGACCTATCGTTCGTGATTTAGTGAAAATGTGCGCTGAAAATGACATGTCAGCAGTGCACGACATAGATTGCAGCAAACCAAAAACCCGCTTTTGTAAATTAGAAAATGTTTTGGTTTGTCCTGCAGATGTAATAATAACACAAGTTTTATTAGCAACTCAACTGAGTTGGATTGACATTACAATAGGTTACAATTAATTCATCAAAACATCATACAAATACAATAGAAATACATTTGATACCGCAAAACATACCGTATTAATAGCCTTTTTACTGACAGTTGTATAAAGCCCACGGTATAAAGGAGATACGGAATCTATTCGTTCTAGTAACTGGTAACAGGTACACATTTTGTTGTCTAATATTATATTTGATATGTCCTTTGTCAGGCAGCAGATAATTTAATCTGTGTGTGCCGACTTTAATTTTATCAAAATATTTTTTGACAAATGCTGTCCCGTCTTACATTCTACGTATCCAGGTTAACACGTCTAAATATCTCCGTGTAACCCAATCCAGAAAAAATACATTTTAGTGCCCTTTTTTGTATAACTTCAATATTGTCAGACAAATATTGGGGCAAGTTAGTGTGCCATACAGGACATGCATATTCTAGAACTGGTCTCACCACACTAACATATACACTGACCAAATCTTTCTGTGTAATCCTTGCACGCTTTAACTGATATAACATGTACAAGCGTTTACCAGCCTTTTTCACAATATTATCCACGTGTTTGTTCCATGTCAGATCCTGAGAAATGGTCACACGTAATAGTTTGGCATGACAAACTTGTGCTCTATCCCTCCCATCAATCTTTATATTCGGGATAGTGCTTCTGAAATTGCCATCTTGTGCAAAACTAATGATTATTTCTTTTGATTTGTCCTAATTAATTTTCATGTCATTCTGTTCTGTCCATCTAGCAGCAATATCAACGGACTCTTGTATAACAGATACATAATATTTAAAATAACGTACTGTCAACTACATACTTATATAATGGAACAGTCGTTCTTAAATCATTTATGTAAACAAGGAAACATTTAGGTCCAGACAATGTCCCTTGCGGTACTCCCCCATTGAGATGACCAGAATGGGAATATTAATTTCCTATTTTTACTCGTTGAGCTCTGTCTAATAGAAATGTTGCCATCTTAAAATATGTGCGGGCAACCCATACGACTGTAGCTTATCTAGCAACAAATGATGATTAATAAGATCAAACGCTTTGCTAAAGTCTAGCATTACAACTCTGACATAAGAATTCAATTTATCTGTCGCCTTATACCACATATGAACCAGTTCGACAAGAACGTCTGTTGTGGACGTTCCGCTAATTCCCCCAAATTGCTTAGCATCAATTTCACCTTCAATTGTTTCATCCACCCATTTCATTATTATTGATTCAAACACCTTGGCAGCTATTGGAGTTAGTGAAATTGGTCTAATGTCTTTTTCAATCGACACAGTGGGGCTTGTTTTTGGCAAGGGTATTACATTGGCCATTTTCCATTCCATAGGGAGTACACCTTCTCTTAGTGAATTGTTAAAAATAGCAGTTAATGGAGGGGCGAGAACATTTCCATAATTTCTTAACACCCATGCAGGGATGTTGTCAGGCACAGTAGCTTTGTTGGCTTTAACACTCTCCAAGGCTTTAAAAGTAGTACATACGCTTATCACATACTGATCCGACAGTTCCTCGTTAACGTCGAACACCTTGTGACTCTTATTTAACCGAGGCAAATGGTCACTCACAGACACAAAGAAATCATTCATTGTATTGGCCAGTAAGCCACAATCACCATCCGTTGTTTTGTTAGCTAGACCTTGCATGCATGATTTGCCATTTGTTTTAAGTCCCATTATTGTTTTCCTATGCTTCCACCAATCGTGGGATCCCGATTCATGCATTGCTGCAATTTGTGTTTGGTAAAAATTATATTTTTGCTTGATTCTAATCACCACTCGTGAGCTCGCTGTCTTTTACGAACTAAGTCTCTGAACCAGTCTGTGACCCATGGCTTATCAGCCGTATGCCTCGTAACAATTTTAGTAGGAAAGCATATTTCCATCAGGTTGGAAATAACCGTTTGATAATATGATACTGATCTGCACATGAATCAAGCCTAAATAGGGGTTCCCATTTGATGGCTGATAAAGCCATATTGAATGTGGCTTTTTCTTTTGGCCCCATACACCTTATGGTTAACCGTGTCACGCATCCAGTACTGAGTTTTTCGCTCTAGGTTTAAGCAAAACCATGTTATGGTCCGATGACCCCAGCTCGGAAATAGTAACAGGCGGGGTGTACACCTCCTCCATATTCATCCATATTTTGTCTAATATCGCCTGTCCACGTGTTACAACATTAACTACTTGGACAAATCTATAGTGGGTTTTCATAAAGTTATCCCGCAACTGGTTGAAATCGCCAGTTATGATCACACCACATTCTGGGTGTTTTCGCATTACAGTGTCAATGTTGGTGATTAAATGATCACGTATTTTCAAATACTCCATCTTTGGAGTATAATATAAACGTGCTACCAGTATACATGAGAATTTTCGAGGCGTTTTCTTTGGCATAACCTTAATCCACATTACTTCTAAATCATGAACCTCCATATCATTCAATCTCTTACACATTAAATCATTTCTAATGTAGCAGGCTACACCACCGGCTCGTCCATGACCCCTATCTTTTCTCTCCAAGCAAAACCCTTGCATAGTAAGGCTACTTGAATCCATATAGTTTTAAACCATGTCTCACTAACACATACAATTGAAACATCATGTGTTGCTACAGTTACATGCAATTCGTCCACTTTTTCACTGTTCAAAGATCTGGCATTTAAATTAATTAGGGAAGGTAGATCCCATTTACGTATTTTGTCCGCTGTTGGATTCGGAAAACAAAACCGCATTGAATCACAGTTCTCGGTTTGTGTGTTCAAGGAAAGTTCCATGGCCAGATCGTTTAGGCCCATTTCCTAATCACGGGAGTGATGCTTTTATTTATGTCCTCGTCCCCCGCACTGACGACACAACACTTTGTCAGGGTGTCTGCAGGTGGCAGTGACGTGGTTCGTCTCACCGCATTTGGCACACTTGCCCATCGACAGATGAGTACGACGTTTGACCACTGTCCACTTACCGTCAGGTGCCACTCTGGCATTCGCAATCGGTCGTGGTTCGTTGCGTTTGACACGTGTCGATGTTGTTGTTGATGTTGGCGTTTGTTATGTTTCGGTGGCTGTTCTGGGAGAGACAGATTCAACAGCAATCTGCCAACTCCGCTCTCAGATAGATGCAGCCCATCTCTCTGGAAAGCTGCGTCATCAGCAGCCCCGTTCCGGAATGTGAAATTTGCGTCGTTGTCGACGAATTTGACGTCGACTTCGTTACACGCTTCCTTCATTTTCATGTTGACGTCCGCCCGTCGATCTGGATTGGCTCGACGCTTCGACGGCAGTACTCTGCTCACCGTGATGGTTGGTGTCAAGGTTTTCGCCTTCCGCAGTAGTTGCGCGATGTTTTCTTTTATGTTAGCAGCACTTACGTCACTCGTTGTTTCGTGAGTACCACCAACGATGAATATTTCGTCGATAGTTTCCGTTTTAGCCGCGTCATCGATCATTTGTTCGATATCGGCGAGAGTGGCGCCTGATTTCCGTCGAATCTTGATGGGATTGCCACTGGACGTTTTATCAACGCGTACATCACGTAGCAGGCTGTTCCCCACAAGCAGTGTCACTGCCTGTGGTCCCCCATCGTTGGAGTCGGCGTCGAAGTCTTGACGCTTGCTTGTCGCTATGTCTTCTCGCAGACGTCGTATTTCTTGGCTCTGTTCACCCATCAAGGAGAGAAGCTGCTGGTTTGATCGTTCGAGTTTGACGACCAACGATTCCAGCATGGACGTCTTCTCGAGTAGACGCTCTACAAGTGTCGGTAGCGTACGACAGGACGTGCAGGACCAAATGCCTATAATGTCCTTATCGTCTTCGCCCACACACTCCGGGTGCACCCACGCCTGGCACATATGGCATTGAACCATTTGATGTTTGTCCTTGCCGTTGTGTACGCAATTCTTCACGCAGTATTTCCAGTTGTCTGCATGCTTATCTTTCGCAGCTTTCCGGCGCGCTTTTCTTGTCTTGTCACTCACCGGGTAACAATAATAACTAAAACAATAACATTTTAATACTATTATAAATGCAACGAGACCCTCTTTCTACTACCATATATTTCCCATGTACTTTTCATATTCTGTCTAAATTTCACTGATTTATTTTTTCTGATAAATAATAAAGTGTTTTGTCGAAAATTACTATTACAGATCTGGTTGTGGAAATGTCATTCGTAAGTTAAAAAATAGCTTGCGTAATATTTTCTTATGCATAATGTGTGTGTATGTGATGAACGAAAATTATTGTTACGTCGTAATTACTTTTATTATTTTACAATTTTTATTTATTACTATTAACAATACCTTTATATTCATTTATCACTATTGTTGTTATAGAATTTGTAAGGCATTTTATGACTAATAGGTCATTTTAGTAACACACATGGTACTTATTTTGATTATTTATTTTAAAATATTCCCTGTTGGTAGTATTCTTCTTGTTGTATAATTTTTAATACCAGTAGGTTGTGAAGCTGCACAAACAATTATGGATGTGGTGCTATATGAAATAAAATGCTATGATATTATATATTATAATAAAACTTATAATTTCCTGTGGATCATAGTGATAATAATGATTATTATTATATTATTTATAAGTAATTAAACTAGTTTGGACGTGCAAATGCAGTAAAAAAAAAAATATTCACGCGCACAAACACGCCGTGTAAAGATATTTAAATAGCGATTTTACGGTAACAGCAGAGGTGCCGAATAAGTTGCTGTCAAAATCTGCGCATTTGTTTTGTGAATTTTCTTCGTTAGAGGAATGCAAGTGAATTTTGTCTGTAACTTAGTGTATGTATATGTATGTAAGATATGTGAGAAGTTTGGCGGCTGTTGGTGGTCATTTTCGTGGTTAGATCATCTGGCATCCGGACTAACACTGTAACTGTCATTTCCAACGAATCCACTTGACCACTGTTTCAATTATCTGGTCGATTCAAACGGTAACAACAAAGATAGCGCAGTAATACTATATTCCCCTGCATTGTTGCTACATCCACATGAGGAACAGTGTGGCATATTGCTGTTGCGATTTCTTTGTGAACCAACGTTAAGGCACCGCTTGGGCCTTGGCTCTCCTTTGTTATGACAGCTGAACCAGCAGTCGACTTGGTGACAGCATATTTCCAAAGTGCTGGTTTTTGATTGGATGCAGCAACCAAGATGGTCCCGTTCATGGTTTCAGTGGTTTTGCAAGATTTTTTCCAATTTAAAACCACTTTCTGAGTAAACCAATGATGTGAAATGTTTTATTATAGATGCAAATGATTAGTTTGTGTTAACTGTTAGGTGCATAACACGAAACTGTTGCTTTTTGCCCTTTAAACTCTTGTTGGTTTTATAAATTCTGTCCTTTCACAAATATGCTGGTACATTGCATATGTGCGCGTGCAAGCATTGATAAATTTGAACAATTATGGCCAGTAATATTTAAAGTACATGATTGGGGTTGACATTTGTTTGAACAATAAGAATGAAAAAGACGATAATAAAACAGGCAAAACAGCCTGAAGGGTCTAGCCAGGACTGTCAGTAAAAAAAACTTACTCGGCTTCAACGAGAATCCACAATCTATTTTAGGCATGCAAGTCACAATAAGAGACAACAGTCTGTAAAGAGTTATTCAGTATTGAAATCAGTAAGCATGGTTAAAAGACAACTACAAGGTTGTGTTATATTTCATGAGCTAACAGTGAATGGAAGAAACATGCAGTACTTCCAACCAGTGGATTCCCAAAAGAGAATCTGAGCACATCCGGCAGTCCATGTCATTGGACTTATGCCGACGGGCCCGGCCCGGGCGGAAAACCGGTTGCATTCCTCCGGATAGAATGGAGACGAGGCCGGAGCCCGGATGGCCATAGGCCAGAGCCCGCAATGCCAGAGGTCAGGTCGAAGCCGGAGACCCGGCCGGTTCTCCAGACAGCCGGATATTGACCCCATTCGGCGCAGGTCACCGACCAAAGCCAATCAGAAATTGTCGCAGCCTTAATGCTAACCTGGTGGTTGATTGCAACCGGGTACCATCAATAAACAATTGCATTTTTTGGCATAGTCGAGATCGCCCGGTCTCCGGGGACGGTTAACGAACAAACAGGCTGCAATTACGGGGAAAACTAGGCGCATTAAAACGTAGTTTGCCTTCGCCAGCTCCATGACCCGCAACCACTCGTGGCTGGAAGAGCCCGTTTTCGGCCGGCGAATCGATGAGACTGCCCTATACAGGGGCTTGGCACCTTTTACTCTCGGTAAAGCACGTGCTACTCCACATCGGTCAGCACCGGCTAGATCCGTGTAACTACGGCAGGCTGCTATGCCGATGCCACTGTTGTTCTCGCGTCAGCAACCCTTTCTGGCCACTAGAGGACGTGAGAGGGGGACGACGACACAGGTCAAGACTACCTGTGTCGCAGGATTCGGGCACCGGTCAGCCCTAACGTTACGCGACATTCGACCTTCGACCCTCTAGACATACCACGACAGGTGGTCGTGTTACTTCCTTTGCTTACAAGGAAGATGGGAGCTCTATCCCTGTTCTGCGATGTCTGGAGACGAAGGAGATGCAGCGAGTGGGTGTGTAATGTTCTGGAAGTCGGTTTCCGTCTTCGGTTCCGAGAGTGTCCCCCATGATGGGTGCCTCATCTGTGTTTGTAGACAAGGACTCTATCGTGAATGCAACAGCCCTCCGGTCACTGATACAGTCCATGCAACAAAACAACGTTGTAGAGGTAGTCTGCGGCACGGGTTTTACAGTTATCTCCCGGGTTTTACAATCACCTCTTCCTATAGATTCCCCACTTCACGATGGAGAGTGCGGAAGCATTCAACGATCTCTCCCTCAAGACGCCTGGGACACTTCCACCGATCTTGTGGATACCTATTTCCACATACCCATCCACAGAGGTTACCGAAAATGTCTTTGATTTCAGACTCGTGACACCATATACCAATTCCAGGCACTGCCGTTTGGCCTTTCTCCAAATGATCAAAATGCTGGTACACGTGATGGGCATCAATCTCTGTCAGTACCTGGACGACTGGCTCATCTATTTACCATCTCATGACCAGTGCCTCCAAGACACTGTACAAGTGCTCAATCTCTGCCACACGATGGACCTCCTCATTCACGACAAGAAGTCGGAACTGATCCCAAAACAGAAATTCCTTTTTCTGGGATACCAGTTTGACCTGGTTTCCTTCCAGGTCACTCCAACTCTGGATCGATATCACAAATCAAGCACTGATTTGCTCATTCCAAGGAGGATGTGCTCATATGTGGCAGATCCTGCTCTGTCTCTTTGCGTTTCTCTGGGACGGCTGCACACCTGCGAAGCCCATAATTGCATCTCTCAACATTGGGATTTCAATGTTTTAACCAGCAACTCGTGGATACATCTTTCCTCCACGGTGGAGGAAGATTTCCAATGGTGGAAGTCAGCACACAATGTTCTGAGGGGAGCCCCAGTTACCCCGACAGAATCAGACACTCAGTTGTTCACGGCTGCGTCGAACATTGGCTGGGGAGCACTTTGGAATGCATTGACGGTGTCCGGTGTATGGACAACAACCGAGAAAACACTTCACATCAATGTACTCGAGTTAGAAGCCACACACAGAGCCATGCTCCACTGGCTGCGGAAGCTTAGGGGCCTGACAGTCCTGGTTGTGTCGGACAACTCCACTGTAGTCTCCTTCATCAACAAGCAGGGCAGAACACGGTCAATACAGCTGTGCAGACGGACCAAGAAGCCACTCCTCATGTGTCAGGCCCACCTGATAGTACTCCGGGCCCGACACATCCCCGGGAGATTGAACGTCCTTGCAGACATTCTGTTACACCCTTCCCAGATGTCAGGTACAGAATGGTCTCTACATCCATCTGTGTTCTGATCATTGACACGGGAATGGGGAATCCCATTATTGGATATGTTTGCAACGAGGTGGAATCACAAACTTCCACCATTTGTATCCCCTATTGCAGATCCATCAGCCATGGCAGTAGATGCTCTGTCAATGAGCTTGAAGACACTGTGGGCATATGCATACCCACCACCAGCTGGGTGTTCGAGAAGGCCCAACAGGACCATTACGAATAGATCCTCATTGCCCCACACTGGCCCCAGGCGATCTGGTTCCCATTACTCTTAAGGATGTTGTTACAATCTCCACTCTGGATACCCAACATTCCTCGGTTACTATCCCAGCCTTGAGGTCAGATCCATCGAGATACGTCCAATCTCCAGCTACACACGGGGAGAGTATCCGGGATACCCTCTGCAGCAGAGACCATTCGGTCGATGTTGCCTCCCGTGTCAGTAGACCCCAGCGAGAGTCTACTCTGGCGATCTATGAGTCCAAGTGGAGGATCTTCACTGCTTGGTGTAACATACAACACATTAATCCACTCTCGGCTACTGAGAGTGTAGTGTCGGATTTTCTTCTCCACCTTCACACGGAGAAATATTTGGCCATCTCGACCATTGCAGGCTATCAGATGGCAATCACCAACACTCTTCGTGCCACTTCCGGTGCGGAATCCTGCACTGAAGTCGCTACTTCGAAATATCGAAATGGAACGGGCACCATCAACGTCATTCTCCAGAGTAGAATCTCGCCTTAGTTTTGTCAGCATTGACAAAACCACCTTTCGAACCGCTAGACCAAACATCGGATCAGCTGCTTACATGGAAGACAGTTTTCCACATCGCACTTGCTTCCGGCAAATGTTGGGGCGCAAGTATTGGGCAAGGGCCCGAAATGCATGCTGTCATGCTCAGTTCCAACACTTGACCGTCAGTTGAGCTAAGGCATAGCTTAAGATCGACTCCTGTTCCCAATATGGGCACTAAGATTCTACCTAGAAAGGTCCATGCCTTTGAGGGAGCACAAGCACCTCCTCTTTGTGTCATTCAAACCAGGGCATAAACGAGACATTGTACCATCCACAATCTCCAGGTGGATCCGGAAAAAGATACTAGAGTGCTACACAAATTCCCCTACACCTCTCCTTGAGTGCCACAAGCTTAAGGCGCACCAGGTACGATCCATGGCTGCATCGCTCGCATTCCACAGACAGGCCTCCACAGAACAGATTCTGCGAGCTGATACCTGGCATTGTCATAACACCTTCACCGATTTTTATCTCAAGGACCTATCTCTCTATTCTGCCGCGATCTCATTAAACTAGGACCGGTAGTGGCTGCAGAATCAATTCTGCACCCAACATTAGAGATCATTAGAGGTAACATTGTCTATATCCCACCATCCATTCGCTAGATTCTGCATCTTGTGAAGCGACGGAGCCAGGCTAAGTCTATGTTAGGCAATAAATTCTATATTTTTTGAATTAAAATGTTTTTATAAGTAACATACTTACCTGGCTCCGTCACTTCACCATATCACCCTCCCTCCTTCCCCGCTATAGGGAGATTACCTATCACAGCATGAGCCTTTTTGCCAAGTGCGAAGAGTAGAGACTCTGTGATTGGATGGAGTGGTGGGAGCTGTGGGGATAGGTCATTTTTTCATTTTATTAATTATGGTGAGCAACTTGGGCGCGGCCAAGTCTATTGCACCTTGTGAAGTGACGGATCCAGGTAATTATGTTACTTATAAATACATATTTTATTTCTAAAAATATAGAGTTTGTCTTTAACACAGCAATCATCACCTAGTTACAGACATCCTCTTGTACCTGGTAGTTTGTCTTTGCCAGGGCTTTATGCAGGATAACATTATTGTTACACATGTTTTGGTGGACACATGAATGTTAACTGTTAAGCCAGTTTACAAACTTTTAAATGTGTCTGATGACCTGAAATGGATACAAACACACATGTGACACCATTTTCACTAATTTTCAAAGCATAACTAACAATATCTATGGTTTTGGAATATCATTTTTTGCTCCTTAATTTTTTTACCCATCCGTTCACCCATATTTCTACCCGTCCATATTCGTTTTTATCGGTCCAAATGACGGGTGGACGGGTCTCTACATAAAGCTTTATCCTTTAGCCTTGATACCCTGCTAGAATTTCTTCCCATCCATTTTGGCTGTGTAGATATACATCCAAATTACTACCATAAACACTTGAAGATGTGTCTTGTTAACCTTATTCATGGTTGTATTGTTCAAATATCTTTGTGTTTTGTTCCAGACGTGGGAACATTGGATTGTGCAGACTACAATGGTGACAACCGTGTCGTTGTCATTAGCGACATCACAAACCCTGGAAATGTCCATATTAAAGATGACACTGTGTTCTACACAAGAGCTAACTCCAGGTAAGACACAAAACACTACTTGAAAGTAGGCATGGTTTAATTTAAGTTGTTAATGTGTTATTTTATTCAATTAAGTAAAGTTAATTTAATAAACATCCTTAATTACGTTTGCCAGAGAGGTAATTAAAAAAAAGTATAATTAATCCTGGATAAACATTTTATTGGATATTAATACTATAGAAGTGTTACAATTATTGTTATTGTTCTACACAATCCAGTGGTGATTGCCCCCTAGTTGTCGAGATCGTAGTGCACAAGATACCCCTTAGACATAGCCACTCAGTCACCCATCCAGTCCCTTTCACAGTGAGAAGTTAGTCCTAAAATAGGCAAAATTATGCTAGGAGAAAACCACAGTGAAAGCCATTGAGTCGATCCAGATTCTTCTTCCCTAGATCCCTTGCTGGGTGGGGCCTATGTCACATTCACGACCTCCTCTGCTTTCCTTGTAAACTCCTTCTGTTCTGCCCACCCATTAGTGGCTGTCCATGCCAGCATTTGTCAAATCTCTTAGTCCAGACTATGTAGTCCACTAAATTCCTCAGGTTAATGTTTCGCGAGAAATGATATCGTGATATCATCATCATCATCATCTGGTCGAGTGTCCTCGGGCAACGATGACACGCCAAACATCACTGTCCTCCATACATGTTCTGATATCTGCTGCTGTTTTGAGACTAGTATCTCGCAGGAGCTGGTCAATAAAAGTCTAAGACTGGCCGCCTCGTGAAGCTCGTCCCTGTGTCGGTTCTTATAGAACTACTCAACTTACCATCATACCTAGGCCAATTTCAGGCAATGAAACTTAATAAGAACCAGCCTGAACATGGCCACAAAGAGATTCTAATATGCACATTGAACAGTAGATTCCATTTCAAAAGTGAGTTAGCTCCCAGAATGTTCATGTTATGCATTCAAAATGATCATATAACTTCACCATCTAGCAACTGTTCTTGTTGAATCTGGTGACTTTGTGCGTGTGCGTGGGTGGGTGGGTGGGTGGGTGTGCGTGGGTGGGTGGGTGTGGTGTGGTGTGGTGTGGTGTGGTGTGGTGTGGTGGGGTGTGGTGTGGTGTGGTGTGGTGTGGTGTGGTGTGGTGTATGATATTTGGCAACGCAGCATTTCATCAGCAGCAAACAGTGATTGTGGCACAACTGTGCGTTAATGTTGACCAACTGCTAACTCTATACATTGATGTCTGGCCAATAGTGTGACACCACAAGCATACAAGCTTAATTTTGTGAACATGATATGCCAGCAGTCACAGTGGTGTTTCATAAAAATCATACAGTATAACAAGATCATTATCTTTAAATGTCTAATGAGAACAAAATGTTATGTAATCCAGAAATGTTAGTGAAAATAATATTGTAATGACAGGAGATTTAGAAAAGAATGTTATGTTTTGTTAACTGGCGGGCATTTTGTATTTACTGTGTAATGTTGTCTTAAATCATAAAAAATAACTGAATTCTAGACTGTCTACAAGGTTTTTTGTTAATTCTTTGGTTCTCTTAAGGTACTTAGATAATTGTTAGTTCTCACCACCAAATTCTGACAAATTAATTTGAACACATATATGAGGGTATTAATCCAAAATAAAATTATAGTTTGCTTCAATCATGCATTAATTTAGACGTTTATCAAGCTGAGTTATTGAAGAAATGTTTAGGATGTGTTATTTTTCAGACTCCGTTCCGTTCAGCTAGATAAAAGCCATGATGCAGAGAGTAGCATTCATCAATTGTTGTGGATGTAGCTGTGGCACCAGGTGAGTGTTCTACTGAGAGTAGCATTCTCCTCAATGTTGAGGATGTAGCTGTGGCTCCACGTGAGTGTTCTACTGAGAGTAGCATTCTCCTCAATGTTGTGGATGTAGCTGTGGCTGCAGGTGAGTGTTCTACTGAGAGTTGCATTCTCCTCAATGTTGAGGATGTAGCTGTGGTTCCACGTGAGTGTTCTACTGAGAGTTGCATTCTCCTCAATGTTGTGGATGTAGCTGTGGCTGCAGGTGAGTGTTCTACTGAGAGTTGCATTCTCCTCAATGTTGAGGATGTAGCTGTGGCTCCACGTGAGTGTTCTACTGAGAGTTGCATTCTCCTCAATGTTGTGGATGTAGCTGTGGCTCCACGTGAGTGTTCTACTGAGAGTTGCATTCTCCTCAATGTCGAGGGTGTAGTTTTCAATGTTTGAGGTTTTTGTCGGGGTTTCATGGCTCCAGGTGAATGTCTCCTACAGAGAGTAACATTCTCCTCAATGTTGAGGATGTAAGTCGTGGCTCCAGGTGAGTGTCCTACAGAGAGTAACATTCTCCTTAATGTTGAGGATGTAGTCGTGGCTCCAGGTGAGTGTCTCCTACAGAGAGTAACATTCTCCTCAATGTTGATGATGTAGTCGTGGCTCCAGGTGAGTATCTTCTACATAGAGTAGCATTCTCCTCAATGTTGAGGATGTAGCTGTGGCTCCAGGTTAGTGTCTTCTATAGAGAGTAGCATTCTCCTCAATGTCGAGGATGTAGTCGTGGCTCCAGGTGAGTATCTTCTACATAGAGTAGCATTCTCCACAATGTTGAGGATGTAGCTTGCAGCAGCATAAAGCTCCCAGGCTCCAGGTAAGTGTCTTCTATAGAGAGTAACATTCTCCTCAATGTCGAGGATGTAGCTGTGGCTCCAGGTGAGTGTCTTCTATTGAGAGTAGCATTGTCCTCAATGTCGAGGATGTATCTGTGGCTCCAGGTGAGTGTCTTCTTGCCATGTCTGCCCTTATCCTCAAGACATCAAAACAACAGTTAGAATACTTGTCATTTGTGTGGGACTCCCTTACCTAGTCCCTCAAGAGAAATTGTGTCTGACAGCTCACCATATTTCTCAAAATCGTTCTTGTTAAAAACCTCTTCTGACTCCTCCATTTGCCAAATTGGAATTCTCCGCTAGACAGAATGTGTGGCATGATAGAACTACAGGCATCTAGACAGGAGGTGAGCGAGTGAGTGAACGCTAATAATTGTGTCTGTAAAGTATTATCTGTTGATATCAGAATGAGACTCTTGTTATTTGTAACCATCCTCTTTTATTTAACACACTTTCTTTGCCCTCTAATACATAAGTTACAGTTTTAATTTAATGTTGCATTTATTATTGTTTATAAGTATTAGTTGGTCAGTTAATTAATTTTTTTATTTGTCATGATGGCCTGTATGTCAGAAATATCGGAGGTCTTAGTACAGGTCTCAATCAACACTTACTATCAGATATCACGTATTATAAATGTACTACCAGTGTGTTGTGTTATTTGTTAACGTGAGAAAATTGTCCTTCCACTCACTCTCTCTCTCCCTCTGCCACCTTTCCACTCACTCCCTCTCACTTGCTCATCCCCCCCTCTCTCTTCCTGTCTCCATCATTCACTCACTAATTTTTTCTCTCACATGCACGCACGCATGCATGCAGACTCGCAAACACACACACATGCACATACGCACACACACATACACGCACACGCACACACTCTATCATCTCTTGCAGCAGCATAAAGCTCCCAGGTTTGGGGTTTTGATTGTTTTAAGCAAACTGTTATATTGGTTGTATAGTTTTTAGTTTGCCTGGATATCTTATGTGATATTAACTCCAACGTTGATTATGTTTACTTCAGGAATCTTCTGTGACTCACCTAGTCCAATAGACTATGCCAAAGTAAAGATCAGTGGAAGGGACTTTGGTGACACTGCCAATTACACTTGCACTGATGAGTTCTACTTCCCTAGTGGGGCCAGTTGGACTGTTAGTACCTGCACATTGGACGGTTGGACATCGATCGAAGGGAAATGTAAAGGTAGGCTAATATGGTGACTGAATATACCGATAATCTGAGACAGTAATATTGTCTCACAGCAAGATGACAAAGTGAACTGTTAAAGTTCAACTTTTAAGTTCACTCCAATTTGCTGGCACTGAGACCAGCTTATAAGTTCTCATGTTATATATAATAACTTCTTAACTAAAAAAGTTGACAGCTTACAGGTGAGTTTGTCACCTTCAGTACAAATTTGATTGATCCAAAATTCCAGGTCACATATAGTCACATTTATTAGGAAATATCTTGCCACTAATGTCTGCAAAAGCATTGCAAAATATACAACCAATATCATAAATAGACATGTCTCGTGTTGATGACGGCAATGCAATATATGACTGTATGAGACAGACAGGAGTCAGGTGATAGAATTCAAACTGTTACTGCTGTTATTTTGTGCCTTAATCTGTCTTGGCCCTGCTCACATTCCATCACTCGTAACATTATACATGTTGACCAGGTCACTTTGATCAGCTGAATAAACTCTGCTGACTGTTCTGAGACATCTTGGAAAATTATGGCCATCATTCCTTTTCAGTAACTGGCCCAACAAACTCAGGCAGACAAACTGTGTTGTCATGTTCAAGGCACTGTTAAAGACATACTTATTTGAGCAGATTTGTAATGAACTTGGCAGGCTGCACAGTTAACTTTTATTAATATGGAAATTTGCTATAAAATTATGTATTCATTATTTTTAACTTATTCTTGTTAGATGAGTAATTTAAGCACATTTTTATTTTAGATATTTAACTGGTTAAGTAATTTAACTTATACTATGCTTAGTGTAATTTACTCGTTTTTATCTAACTTTTTATATAACCTTTAGGTGCTCTTGGATCATGTTATTTTTTTCCGTTTCCATTTTACATGTTTAAATAGCTCAATGAATTTTACTTACATTGTACTGTTAGCAGTGCCTTTCAGTAGAATCGTTATCAGGTCATACGGGACTCTAAATATACTTGTTATTATTACCTCTAGTAGTACTGTCAATGAGTAGATGTAGATGTTCCGTCTGACGGGTGACATAACTATTGTGAGTAATTTTCCCCAATACAGGTGTATGTGGAAATGACCACTGACTGAAAGAGAGTAGCAAAAGTTACAACTGGATGACAAACATGCAGAAAATGTGAGAGGTTAGAAGGAAGATGAAGACATTGAGATGAAAAAACATAAAGCGAAAGTACTTGGAAACAGAATGAGATGGATAGGGCAAGTAGAAAGAAACAGAATGAGATGGATAGGGCAAGTAGAAAGAAACAGAATGAGATGGATAGGGCAAGTAGAAAGAAACAGAATGAGATGGATAGGGCAAGTAGAAAGAAACAGAATGAGATGGATAGGGCAGGTAGAAAGCAACATAATGAGATGGATAGGGCAAGTAGAAAGAAACAGAATGAGATGGATAGGGCAAGTACAACGAATGGACATTGAAAGGCTGCCAAAAAAGAGCACGGCAAGCAGATGAGGGTGATAGACGAACAAGGGGAAGACCAAGGCTCAGACAATGGGAGGACAGCTTGAAAGGACTCAAAGAGGGCTGAAAAGAGACTCAAAGAGGGCTGGCATG
Source organism: Ridgeia piscesae (assembly GCA_025642075.2). NCBI lineage: Eukaryota > Metazoa > Annelida > Polychaeta > Sabellida > Siboglinidae > Ridgeia > Ridgeia piscesae. Next base: position 52,905 of record JAODUO010001586.1, on the reverse strand, counting down.
AACAAAATCAAATGGGTAATGTCTTGGAGTATAGAAGGGAGATGGAAGGTGCTTATATGGGAAGCAGAAGATGCAACAAAATGACATAGCCCCTACTGTGCAAGGGATGAAGGGGAAGAAGATGTGGGAACAGCCACTACATGAGTCACTCATAAATAATGACATAGGCTCAGCATTCATTTTCTGGGACTTTACAAGTTTGTTGATGACCCTTCTTAAATGTGTCAGTTAACATACAATTAATGCCAGTTTGATATTGGGGTTGCAGGAGTCAATGAATGGATTTGTAGTCTCATCAGATTCTATATACTGTCTAGATGGTAAGTTTTCCAGGTAATTCGAATATAAATTTGCACAGCAATTATTAAATAATGTGTTAGACAGCAGACTGGGTGCAAACCAATGGTTAGAAACATTGTAAGTCAGGAGACATTATCGCTGGAGTGTGAAATGGCTCGATCATTCAGACTTACATTGTCTTTTCAGTTCACACGGAACGCGGCTCTCCTTTGTACACTTTGTTGATCGCAAGTAAGAAAGGCATCTACAAAGTTGCAGTGAACAGCTCAGTGACACCTCCAGTATTTGGTAGACCACACATCCTGATGAACAATAGTAAGTTACATCAAATAGTTGGGATACAACAGTCCCAGAGTAGTGCAGTATGGCAGATTCAAAAGGAAAACCTTAATTATGAGATATATAATATATTGGTCATCTCAAACACTCATTAGTTGAATGTAAGACAAATACCCTAGATCATTCGCTGTCACCTAGAGTATAATTTGTAATCATAAGTGTCTGTTGGATTTTGCCAGCGTCATATTTGTTGTTGTTAACATGGTAGACACTAAAATGTGTGACATAGTTAAATATATGCTTGAAATTCATATTTTCTAGTTATTAGTTTATATTGTACGGTCACTTGTACTTACACATGTTTCTGCTGTATAAACATAACATGCATTCAAATCAATATGAACACACTTCGGGCAAAAAGCATGACTACACCCTAGGGGTACTCTTATGACATGGCTAGTTTTGATGGGGTGGGGTGGCTTTCGTGATTCATACTTCATGCAATTTTTAGATAATAAGATTAAAGTAGTTATTGATGCTATTATGACATCACCCAAATACACACCACAGTTCAACATGTTTTGCAATACTAACCACATAATGTTCATAACACAATGACATACATACGACGAATTTCTTGAAATCAGTGCTACAGATGTTAAAACTAGGATCTGTTTTAACTAACACATGTATTACATGTTACAGGTGACGTTACGGCCGTCACCACCGATGATGTTCGCGGTTACATCTACTTCTACCGTAGATATCACATCTATCGTGTTGAAGTCAATGGCACCAATTTAGTAGACCTAAATCCCAACATGGCCTGTAAGTTCAAACATTCGTAATGCATTGACCCTGTGAGGGTGGACTATTAATGACAAATGTAGCACAGGATAGATGTTTAAATGGGAAATATGTTGCCTCCACTTTCTACATGCTTTACTTCATTTTAGCTGTGCACTGTGTTATGAAAAACATTGACTGACTCATTCTAAAGCGTCCTATGGTCCTCAAGGTGTAAAAACGGTACATTTTAACTTTTCCTATTAAAAAACGTTTCTGTTACTTTTCCTCTAATTTTGCATATAATGTTCTTAAGGTATTTTCATTATACAGAAGAAATTTATACTTGACTGGTCTTTTGCAAAGGTATCTCAGGGCCTCTCAAAAAAGCAAAATGTTCAAATTTGTTCTTTCAGCCTGTAATGTTTCTGCCTGCACTGTAGACTAGTCGTCCTCTGTGAACTGTGTTGTGTATTAGCCCACTAGAGTCCAGCCCTCACCACAGCACCAGTAACACTGGACATTCCCTGCATACTATTGTTGCATGGGGTATCTAGACTAATCATTATTGCTCTCTGGCAGCAGTGTCAGGGGCTGTATCAGTAACCCAGTAGGTCACTGTTAAACTGGACAGTTGATTGCCTATAAGCTATAAGCTAAAATCTAGAAAACTACTGAGTTTCTCTAAATGCAAATAGTGTTTATTTTGATGTTTGTTTAATTATCTTTAAAGTTATATGACTATGATCTCTATTGGCTTAAAATGCAAATAAACATTGGAAATAAAAATTCATACACTTTATTGATTTATAGATTTATTTATATGTTGCACTCACACAATTTTGCTGTGTTTCTGATCGTCTCTTATGAATAACCAGATAAAATGCCAATTAGATGATTGTGGTGAAGAGACTAGGTAGTGACTATGATTCACCAAAACATATTTCGTTCATTATAACCAACTCACTATATAGGCCAGAGGACTTAAAAGGCCGTCAGGCCAATTTCTATTAATTAACCGATTAGCACTCAAGTCGGGCATTGACGGTCAACCCGAATCTCCTCAGGTCGGCCATATCCGGTCAGCGAATACAGCACTGCGTTTGAATTTGGTTTACGTGGTTCCATCTAGTGATTAAGAGATACAATAAATGCGACACCTATCTAGACATATAATATTTAATTGTGGCTATTTTGGATACTTCCGTTTTCAAAACTATTTACCGCGTTTGCGAAAAATTAACAGCAGTAGTTTTTGGACATTTAAAAATGTCCTCCAGCCAGGAGGTTGGCCACGAATACAGCAAAAATGTGAAACATATTATAACCAATTATATACCAGTGGGTAGATAATTTAATGTTCTTTAAAATAAACCCAACTTGTAGCAGTAAAAAGCCAAGCATAAAAAAGTTACACGGCAACAAAATATTTGTTTTACAATAAATTTCAAAATGTCTTAGTGTCAATCAAGAAATGGTCAACATATTTTACAGTTACAACAGTTTTGACACCACTGTGTAGGTACTTTTATTATCTACAACATGCAATTGCGAGAATTGAATAATAAAGGCGCTAGAGCACAGAAAATGCTGTAAGCAATATTTTTAAACATCTAGGTCAAATATTTGAGGAGGCACAGGCTTCACGTTAAAATCAGCTGAATGCTAATGGCCAGTAATGGGTTAACTATATGTGACTAACAATGTGCATTATTCTTGCAGTAAGCTATGTGAACTCACTGGCTGTTGACACTCAAACTGGTGAATGGTTCTTCAGTCAGAGTAACAGTGTGAGGATAGTTGGAAAGACTATCAAAGACAGCAGAGAAATCGTGAAATTAAGCTATGAAATATATGGCATTGCTGTTGACCCAGTGCTGAGGTGAGGAAAGATGTTTTAATTCCACTGATCATGTCTTCTACGTTTGTTGAGGAGTAACAAGTTAGGTGTTGCTCACAGGTGCAAATATCTACACCCCTCCCTCCTTCCTTCCCTCCCTCCCAACAGTGTGTACATGTTGGACCGTTCACCCACCAAAGTGTATGTGTTGGACTGTTCACTCACCAGAGTGTATGTGTTGGACTGTTCACTCACCAGAGTGTATGTGTTGGACTGTTCACTCACCAGGGTGTATGTATTGGACTGTTCACTCACCAGAGTGTATGTGTTGGACTGTTCACCCACCAGAGTGTATGTGTTGGACTGTTCACTCACCAGAGTGTATATGTTGGACTGGTCACTCACCAGAGTGTATGTGTTGGACTGTTCACTCACCAGAGTGTATGTGTTGGACTGTTCACTCACCAGAGTGTATGTGTTGCACTGTTCATCCACCAGAGTGTATGTGTTGGACTGGTCACTCACCAGAGTGTATGTGTTGGACTGTTCACTCACCAGAGTGTATGTGTTGGACTGTTCACCCACCAGAGTGTATGTGTTGGACTGTTCACTCACCAGAGTGTATGTGTTGGACTGTCACTCACCAGAGTGTATGTGTTGGACTGTTCACTCACCAGAGTGTATGTGTTGCACTGTTCATCACCAGAGTGTATGTGTTGGACTGTTCATCACCAGAGTGTATGTGTTGGACTGTTCACTCACCAGAGTGTATGTGTTGGACTGTTCACCCCCTCCTCCTTACTTTCCCCCCAGAGTGTATGTGTTGGACTGTTCACCCACCAGAGTGTATGTGTTGGACTGTTCACTCACCAGAGTGTATGTGTTGGACTGTTCACTCACCAGAGTGTATGTGTTGGACTGTTCACCACCAGAGTGTATGTATTGGACTGTTCACTCACCAGAGTGTATGTGTTGGACTGTTCACTCACCAGAGTGTATGTGTTGGACTGTTCCCCTCACCAGAGTGTATGTGTTGGACTGTTCACTCACCAGGGTGTATGTGTTGGACTGTTCACTCACCAGAGTGTATGTGTTGGACTGTTCACCCACCAGAGTGTATGTATTGGACTGTTCACCCACCAGAGTGTATGTGTTGGACTGTTCACCCACCAGAGTGTATGTGTTGGACTGTTCACCCACCAGAGTGTATGTGTTGGACTGTTCACTCACCAGGGTGTATGTATTGGACTGTTCACCACCAGAGTGTATGTGTTGGACTGTTCACCCACCAGAGTGTATGTTTGGACTGTTCACCCACCAGAGTGTATGTGTTGGACTGTTCACCCACCAGAGTGTATGTGTTGGACTGTTCACCCACCAGAGGTGTATGTAAGTTGGACTGTTCACCCACCAGGGTGTATGTATTGGACTGTTCACCCACCAGGGTGTATGTGTTGGACTGTTCACCCACCAGGGTGTATGTGTTGGACTGTTCACCCACCAGAGTGTATGTGTTGGACTGTTCACCCACCAGAGTGTATGTATTGGACTGTTCACCCACCAGGGTGTATGTGTTGGACTGTTCACCCACCAGAGTGTATGTGTTGGACTGTTCACCCACCAGAGTGTATGTGTTGGACTGTTCACCCACCAGGGTGTATGTATTGGACTGTTCACCCACCAGAGTGTATGTATTGGACTGTTCACCCACCAGAGTGTATGTGTTGGACTGTTCACCCACCAGAGTGTATGTGTTGGACTGTTCACCCACCAGAGTGTATGTGTTGGACTGTTCACCCACCAGAGTGTATGTGTTGGACTGTTCACCCACCAGAGTGTATGTATTGGACTGTTCACCCACCAGGGTGTATGTGTTGGACTGTTCACCCACCAGAGTGTATGTGTTGGACTGTTCACCCACCAGAGTGTATGTGTTGGACTGTTCACCCACCAGAGTGTATGTGTTGGACTGTTCACCCACCAGAGTGTATGTGTTGGACTGTTCACCCACCAGAGTGTATGTGTTGGACTGTTCACCCACCAGAGTTATGTGTTGGACTGTTCACCCACCAGAGTGTGTGTGTTGGACTGTTCACCCACCAGAGTATGTGTATTGGACTGTTCACACACCAGAGTGTATGTGTTGGACTGTTCACCCACCAGAGTGTATGTGTTGGACTGTTCACCCACCAGAGTGTATATATTGGACTGTTCACCCACCAGAGTATGTGTATTGGACTGTTCACCCACCAGAGTGTATGCATTGGACTGTTCACCCACCAGGGTATATATATATATATATATATATATATATATTTATTTATATATATATATATTTTTTTTTTATATGCCGCCACCACCACAGCAAATTAAGCAGACAAAGACAGCATCGACGCATGATAGGGAAAGAATATGGAACCATGCAGTGAACAGCATAACTTTGGAACAGTGACAGTGCCCTTTGCAAGCTACAGGCACCGTGGGCCGACGGGCTGTTTGCGTTGCGGCCGTAGGTTCTGTTCGCACAGATGTTCTTCCAGATAGGTTTGTAATTACGAATTGCTCAGCTATAAGCACTATATATATATTTAGGCATATGAGTAAACGTCGTTGATATTACTGTTGTTTTTATTAAATTTATGTTATTGACAATATTGTTTACCTTCAACCTTGGCGCTTATTCAGCCAATGCCATGGTACGACAAAATACCAAGGTATGGTTATGGCTAATTGGCTATGCTATGACTATGCCAGGCATAGACTACATGGCCTATACTTAGATGACTATGGCATGTCAGTGATTTATTATAATACTTAACTATGTAATGTTTATGTCACATATGGTATGTAGCAGGTTAGTATCCTAAGGCTAAGATTAAGTAGGCCTAATTAGCCTACTAGTACTAGTAGCCATGGGCGTAGATTGGTGGGGAACGGGTCCCCTCCAATTTTTCAGCGTGGGGGACAGCATAGGAGTTGTCTCCCCCCCCACTTTTTCGTTCAGAAAAATTGCGGGGCATATAGCCTGACTCACCACTCTTCTGTTAAAAGCCGCTACAGAGGACTAGTAGCTAGGCAATAAACTCGCAATATGAAGTTCCGACCATCCATTAGAACAATCGACTAGATAAATTGCTTGGCTGGGCCTGGCCACAGCGCGCAACTTGATCTTACTTTAGTAAATAATCATCATGCCGGGCTGCGCTGCTGTGTTGCACTTTCACCCCTCGCCTGCTTGATGCTTATCACCTACGGCAGAAGCGGCGGATTCCTGCATTTTGTGTAGCTTATTCCCGTTTGAGTTATGACAGATTTCTTTTTTACCAAACAATATTTATATGTATTTTAGGTCATGTCTGTGTGTGTGTGTGTGTGTCTGTGTGCGTGTGCGTGCGTGCGTTGTGTGTGTGACATATATATATATATATATATATGTATGTATATAATATTTAAATATTATAATATATATTTATATATATATATATAATATTTAAATATTATATACATACATACATAGAAATTATATACATATATGTATATATAAATTGGTCCCCTGTCCCCCCACTTTTAAAACCGGATCAACGCCCCTGCTATAGTAGCTAGGCATAATGTAAATGCATTGTAAGTGATCCATAACAAATATATTTAGGCCTTCGTTATACTTATTCATAATGACAATATTTAATACATTTATAATAATTTTATATATTAAGTAATAATAATTTAACACATAAAAATAGGTATACCGTATTGTCCCTAATAGACGTGCTGTGCGCTTGGATGCACGTCTATTAATTTCTCAAACGTGGGTCGAATGTGGTCACCTGCTATACACGACGTATCGGGTTCTAAACAGAGTAGATAAATAATCCGCAATGTGGCGCCATTTCAGTACTCACATGTACAGCGCCTTCAAGTGAATGACCCGAGACATACTTCTTTATAAATCAACATTTTACTGCATAATATTTTTGTACAATCTACATGTTCTTCAAATTGCTTTAATAATGTTAAATAAACTAATGTGACCATAGAGTGGATGTTGCATTGTTTCTATTATTTATATGACAGCATTTTACTGCATGTAAAAGCTGCATTCGCCATGTTCGTCGGAAACGGCAAATCAGTGTCCTAACTAGAACTGTATAGAACCATGAGTCAATAACAGACGCAATTATTCAAATTGTCAACTGTTTGATTTGTCGATAGAAGCAAAGTTTATTAATTAAAACATGTATGCCTAAATATGAATTTATATGACAGATACCCTGACTTATAATGTTTTAGCAAAGTATATTGATGCCAGTCGCACTCCGTGCCCGCGGGCGATTCGTCTGTAATGGAGTTGTGAAATGGATGACAATCTCAACTCTGTCTCTACTCAAATTCGTTTGCATACTTCCATCGAATTTGTTGTAAATATCTGATTTGATTGATGCAATAAAATACGCAAGTGGCATCGTATGTTGTTTCGTTGTTGTCGCTCAGAAACTACGCAAACAATTGGCGTTTAATCAAACAAATCCGCCATTTGTTTGATGCACATGGCAGCCTCTCTCTGTTAATACCATAAAATAAAAACCCTCTTTGTTGTAACATTTATATTTACCATATATTTACTTACGAAAGTCTCACCAGTAACGGTTCGGTTGCCCTACCCACAATTATTATTTTCGAATAACACTAGTCTGGGCGCCATCTTTGCTAATGATTGTAGTGTCTACTCTTTTCAATTAAAAAATGCAGAATGGCAATATTTGTGATGCTAATGGACGCTATAGTGTATGGAACGCGTATTCTATATCATTTAAAATTAAGGCTGTCGATGCAGTGAATTCAGGCTTAAGCAAGAAAGCTGTGGCAAAGACATTTGGGGTAGACCGACGTCGGATCCAAGAGTGATGTCAACAAAAGGTGGAACTTGACAAGTTGGTCAAGTCGAAGAAATAACTGTTGGGCGGTGGAAGAAAAGTCCGCTATGAAGACATCGAGCAGCGACTGATACAATGGTTCGAAGACAGAAGGCAAAAAGGTGTTAGGGTTACCCAGCAAACAAGGAACCATTTCTGAACCTTGTTGGCACGTGTCATACTGGTTCATAATTGGTACTGCTCCACCAGTACCTGTTTTCATGTGTATTCACGTGAATACACGTGTTCTGCTCATTGTCACAAGTTTTGAACGAGTTCGACACGAGTCATACTGGGTACAGTTTCACTGGTACGTGTCATCACGTGAAACACTCGTGATTTCACGTTAAACACGTGTCAACACACCAAATTTGTTCATCGAATCCAGTGAATTCACGTACGGAAACACGTGAATTGAGGCAGTTGAACTCGTGAATTCACTTACAGAACATGTGAAATCACGGGTCGTTGTTTGCTGGGTACCGGTACTGCCTTGAAACGTGAAACTCTTAGGCGCATGGGAATCAGAGCTTCAAGGGAACAAGTCAGTGGTTCCAGAGCTTCAATGAAAGGCACAACCTCAGTTTCCGGAAGGTGATACGTGGCTCAAAGATCACCACGGTGGTCAATGACAAAGTTGATTGGTTTCTGGCCAATATCCTTCGCCATAGGAGAACACAAAAGTACCCGGACCGATGCATCGGAAACATGGATGAAACTGCAGTGTGGCTAGAGATGCCAGGCAGCTCAACTCTGGAGCATGCAGGCACAAAGGAAGTATCCATGATCACAGCAGGACAAGAAAAAAACGATACACTGTTATCCTGACAGCATTAGCTGATTGGACATAGTTGCCTATCTTTGTCTTGCTGCCTGGAGTGTGACCTCCACCACAGCAGGATGTCCCACCAGGCGTGCTCATCTACATGTGTGGCACTGGGAAGAGCTGGGCAAGTGAGGACAGCACTGTGGTGTACCTCAACCGAATCTGGGGCAGAAACAACAGAGAGAGGAGCCACACCACTGAGAAAATAAAGAAGCTGGTCCGTGGCGAATTTAACACCGACTTGGTTTTGATACCAGGAGGATGCACCTCAAAACTGCAACCCGCTGATGTGTCCTGGAACAAGCCATTCAAGCAGCACCTCCAGAACTCATATGACGAATGGGTGTTTTCTGGAGAGAAAACATACACCACTGCTGGAAACATGAGGGCCCCAACAACCAAGCTGCTTCTGGGGTGGATCAAGAATGCGTGGAACTTGATCACTACAGGTAAAGTTGTGGCAAATGATTACATCTAACATTAACAGCTATACAGAAGTATACTTTTGTTGACACCACTCTTGGATCCGACGTCGGTCTACCCCAAATGTCTTTGCCACAGCTTTCTTGCTTAAGCCTGAATTCACTGCATCGACAGCCTTAATTTTAAATGATATAGAATACGCCTTCCATACACTAGAGCGTCTATTAGCATCACAAATATTGCCATTCTGCATTTTTAATGGAAAAGAGTAGACACTACAATCATTAGCAAAGATGGCGCCCAGACTAGTGTTATTCGAAAATAATAATTGTGGGTAGGGCAACCGAACCGTTACTGGTGAGACTTTCGTAAGTAAATATATGGTAAATATAAATGTTACAACAAAGAGGGTTTTTATTTTATGGTATTATCAGCGAGAGGCTGCCATGTGCATCAAACAAATGGCGGATTTGTTTGATTAAACGCCAACTGTTTGCGTACAGTTTCTGAGCGACAACAACGAAACAACATACGATGCAGCTTGCGTATTTTATTGCATCAAACAAATCAGATATTTACAACAAATTCGATGGAAGTATGCAAACGAATTTGAGTAGAGACAGAGTTGAGATTGTCATCCGTTTCACAACTCCATTCCAGACGAATCGCCCGCGGTCGCGGAGTGCGACTGGCATCAATAAACTTCGCTTAAAAACATTTTAAGTCAGGGTAACTGTCATATAAATTCATATTTAAGCATACATGTTTTAATTAATAAACTTTGCTTCTATCGACAAATCAAATAATTGACAATTTGAATAATTGCGTCTGTTATTGACTCATGGTTCTATACAATTCTAGTTAGGTCCACGTACATCGTTAACGACATCGCCACTGATTTGCAGTTTCCGACGCACATGGCCAATGCAGCTTTTACATGCAGTAAAATGCTGTCATATAAATAATAGAAACAATGCAACATCCACTCTATGTTCACGTTAGTTTATTTAACATTATTAAAGCAATTTGAAGAACTTATAGATTGTACCAAAATATTACGCAGTAAAATGTTGATTTATGAAGAAGTATGTCTCTGGACATTCACTTGGAGGCGCTGTACATGTGAGTACTGCAATGGCGCCACATTGCGGATTATTTATCTACTCTGTTTAGAAGCCGATACATCGTGTATAGCAGGTGACCACATTCGACCCACGTTTGAGAAATTAATAGACGCTCACCCAAGCCTTTCCACTGGCGCACAGCACGTCTATTAGGGACAATACGGTATACCTATTTTTATGTATTAAATTATTATTACTTAATATATAAAATTATTACAAATGTATTAAATACTGTCATTATGAATAAATATAACGAAGGCCTAAATATATTTGTTACGGATCACTTACAATGCATTTACATTATGCCTAGCTACTATAGCAGGGGCGTTGATCCGGTTTCAAAAGTGGGGGGACAGGGGACCAATTTATATATACATATATGTATATAATTTCTATGTATGTATATAATATTTAAATATTATATAATATATATATTATAATATGTCCACACACACACACACACACACACACACACACACACACACACACACACACACACACACACACACACACACACACACACACACACACACACACACACACACACACACACACACACACACACACACACACACACACACACACACACACACACACACACACACACACACACACACACACACACACACACACACACACACATATACACACAAATAACACACACATAATACAACACACACACACACACACACACACACACACACACACACACACACACACACACACACACACACACACACACACACACACACACACACACACACACACACACACACACACACACACACACACACACACACACACACACACACACACACACACACACACACACACACACACACACACACACACACACACACACACACACACACACACACACACACACACACACACACACACACACACATGACCTAAAATACATATAAATATTGTTTGGTAAAAATAAAACATAATTCATTGTTGGTCTGGTGCTAATTCTAAAAACAAAACGGCCTTTATGTTATGCTATTTAAAATAGTTATGTTGGCAACACATATTTGAAGACGGGCCATGGCCCGCTCCAATCACTGAACATTTGGAGGGTAAACTTTGGACCCAACACTGCTTGCCTGATTCATAGAGTGACAAGATGCAGAGGTTACAGGGGTGCCTGTGTAGGACTTCCCAATCCCACCTTTTGGCAAAGAAATTTGTCATCACTCAAATGGGATCAAATTACACAAAATGCAAAAATAGCTGTAGGCGATATAAGTATCCACCAGGGCGACCAGGCTGCAATCCAAGGGGTGGCAGGGCAAACAAAAATTAATCATCTAGAATGTGCTTGATGACTAGTGCCTATTAATCTATAAACACAATGGTGCCTAATGACAGAGCCCGGCATGATCAATATTTACTGGACTAAAATCAAGTTGCGGACTGCGGCCAATTTATTTAATGATTTTCCACTGGGTAGTCGGAAGTTTATATCTGAACTCGTATACTTTTTATTAATTTTACTACTAGACCGATATAGGGTTTTTAAGAGAGGGGAGTGATCAGTCTAGCTATACAGGCCTATACATTTGTTTTATGAACTGAAAAAAGTGTCAGGCTGAAAAGTGGGGGACACGTCTCCCTCGTCCCCCACCGATCGACGCCCATGCTGTGTAGAACTTCCTAATCCAACATTTTGGCAAAGAAATCTGTCATAACTCAAACGGGAATAAGTTACACAAAATGCAGGAATCCGCCACTTCTGCCGTAGGTGATAAGCATCAAGCAGGCGAGGGGTGAAAGTGCAACACAGCGGCGCAGCCCGGCATGATGATTATTTACTAAATTAAGATCAAGTTGCGTGCTGTGGCCAGGCCCAGCCAAGCAATTGATCTAGTCGATTGTTCTAATGGATGGTCAGAACTTCATATTGCGAGTTTATTGCCTAGCTACTAGTCCTCTGTAGCGGCTTTTAACAGAGGAGTGGTGAGTCAGGCTATATGCCCCGCAATTTTTCTGAACTAAAAAATGGGGGGACAACTCCTATGCTGTCCCCCACACTGAAAAATTGGAGGGGACACGTCCCCCACCAATCTACGCCCGTGGCTACTAGTACTAGTAGGCTAATTAGGCCTACTTAATCTTAGCCTTAGGATACTAACCTGCTACATACCATATGTGACATAAATATTACATAGTTAAGTATTATAATAAATCACTGACATGCCATAGTCATCTAAGTATAGGCCATGTAGTCTATGCCTGGCATAGTCATAGCATAGCCAATTCGCCATAACCATACCTTGGTATTTTGTCGTACCATGGCATTGGCTAAATAAGCGCCATGGTTGAAGGTAAACAATATTGTCAATAACATAAATTTAATAAAAACAACAGTAATATCAACGACGTTTACTCATATGCCTAAATATATATACGTGATTATAGCTGAGCAATTCGTAATTACAAATCTATCTGGAAGAACATCTGTGCGAACAGAACCTATGGCCGCAATGCCAACAGCCCGCCAGCCCACGGTACCCATAGCTTGCAAAGGGCACTGTCACTGTTCCAAAGTTATGCTGTTCACTGCATAGTTCCATATTCTTTCCCAATCATGCGTCGATGCTGTCTTTGTCTGCTTAATTTGCTGTGGTGGTGGCATATAAAAATCATGTTTGTGCTTAAACTCGTTGTTCCTAAACGTAAACAATTTGACAGGGTGAAGGTCAATCTCGCCCCCCCAAGCCTTGTTCGCATGAAGACTAAAGCGTATTCCGCTCAAAGCTCCATTTCCATAGTTAGGTTTCGTACAGAGTTTCGATCGGGCCCGATCGAAAAGAAAATCAAAGGAGTTCATATTTATTTTATTAATTTTAGAAAAAAGAAGTAACATATATGCATAAACCAACTAGGCAATTATTAGGGAGTATTTGATACCTCCGCTTTTTGTGAAATTACTAATAATTGCTAGGAGCAAACGATTTTTACGGGAATGAGTGGAGGGAGCAGCTTTAACACACTGCATCGACCGCTCTAGCAGCAAATGAAACCACGTGTACGACCGCCGCAATGAGTGTCCTACGCACAACTGTAAAAAAGCGTCATAGATCAGCGGCTTTCACTACCATGCAAGTAGTATGCATGAATTATGTGGTTGTAGACATTATTGAGTGCCGTGCGTCCGGAAAATGCTCAAGTAATGCTAGTAATTCACAGTACGGGAAGGGTTTGTTTCTGGGGATATAGAACACGATATGTTCCAGTGCTGACACAGTGACACCTGTCACACCAACTACCAGGCCTTATCATACTGTAACGGGTTGTACCCCGTCCTCGTAAATGTCCTCCTCGTCCAATGTTGAAATTGCCCATCCAAATGATGGGTGGATAAAGCTATGCTGTCACCTACATCATCCTATGCACAAAAGGATTGTTACTATGTTAACCGTGTTATTTCTGCAGGTTGCTCTTCTGTGTTGAATTCAAGACATTGACGATTTATAAACACAACCTGAAGAGTAATGAAACTACCAATATTGTAGTTTCACCTGGTCCTATATATAATGGATTGGCCATTGACCGCTTACACTCGCGTGTGTGCTGGAGTGCTCATCGCGGTTACTCGGGTAAGTATATATTCCAGGAAGTATAGATTCATGTGCATCAGTGCTGATAATTATAATTAAATTGTGCAGATCTAGTAATTGTACTTCTTTTGAGTGCCAAATAAATGTTGCGCTACACATATTTATTCAATGAAAAAAATGTCACCCTATATGCAACTTAGTTGGAACTTATAAAAAAATTGATTTAGAGGTTGGGTTGCTGAGCATCACATGGTTCCCTCTAATAGCTAAGATTGTATAATTTGTAAGGACAGTTGGACTTCCAAGTTTTTTTATTTCAAGGTGTTAGACTCAGATTTCTATGATTTTATGAATTAGTCAGAATCCTTAGTTGTCTAAAGGTCAGTATTATTATTATTAATTAAGGGATCACTGGATATGAATTTTTTTTAAAGATGATACATTTCACCAACAATGTATTGTATGAAGTGATTACATTGAAACTAAGGATATTTCAATTATTTTTAAATTCATTGAGGGATGGAGTTATAAAAAGCTACCTTTTAAATGAATAGAACTGTGAAACTTCTATGATAATTTAATCACTTTACATGCTACTAAATATATAATGAACTATATTAACTTTCTGTGCATAGCCATTTTTGTATGTCATCTGGATTTTTTTTAGATCTGTTTTTAAACAGAATTGTTTTTCTATCCCCAAATCTGTCACCTTAAAAAATTGTGGACTATAATCCAGATTAAAATGCACAGGATGTTTGCTATTTTGTTAGTTTTGGACTTCTGTTCACTTTTGTAACCAAAAAGGTGACAACTGAGAAAGTGTCACCTAGAGTATGATCTAAGTAATTTTTTAAACATGCTGGATGTTGCAAATAAACTGCATTTATGATAGCCTTGAAATGTATATAAAATGTCATAATAATTCTACAAGTAATATTTCATTAATAGTGACCCAAATATTTAAATGTTTACCCCTCCCCCTTAATCCGTACACGTATCCAACACACCCATTCATACTGTGTTCACATATTATTAACCCTACATAGATTTTGACTTGTGGCCAACTTATAACACACTTTTCTAGCTGTCTGTAATTGTGTTTGTGTGTGTGTGTGTGTGTGTGTGTGTGTGTGTGTGTGTGTGTGTGTGTGTGTGTGTGTGTGTGTGTGTGTGTGTGTGTGTGTGTGTTTGTGTGTGTTATATATATATATATATATATATATATATATATATATATATATATATATATATATATATATATATATACATATATATATATATATAATATATATATATATATATATATATATATATATACATATACACTGATATATACATACAATACATTATTTTATAGATGACTTCTACACAATGTCTAGATTACATTATACATGCTATTAGAAGGCTTGTGAAACTACCTGTGTCCTTTGCTACAGGATCAACACCTGCACAAATTGCATGTGCAGACTATGATGGTGGAAATCGTGTAGCGGTCTACAATACATCACGAATGTATATCCATGTTAGAGATGACACAATATTTTTCAATCAAGAAAGTGAAAGCAAGTAAGTCATCAAATGACATTATAAATAAATAAATATACTTATATAACGCCAAATTCAAGACGTTTTACATGTACATACTAAGGCCCTGTGCGGGCCGGTTTCAGCCCGTAGGGGCCCGCGGGTTTGGTTTTTTTATTTGTTATGGTGCGGGCTGCGGGCCAGACCAGTGCGGTGCGGGCCTCCGTGGGCCGGCATCCGCGGGGCGGGCTGCGGGCCAGGATATGGCAAAATATGCGGGGCGGGGCGGGGCAACTGCTATTTGGAAGCCATGTTCCCTTCAGAGGCAAGCATTACTTTACACTTTGCCTGACTACTGGTAGAAAGCTAAGTTCCATGTCTGGACCATCCTAATTTACAAATGGTTTAACTGACTGACATCTCAACAGGTTACCTCCTAATATGGCAGACTGGACTCTGATTATTTTCAGTAGTTTTACCGAAATGTCTTGTTACCGAAATGTCTAGTTACCGAAATGTCTAGTTACTGAAATGTCCTGTTACCGAAATGTCTGTTACTGGAATGTCCATTACCAAAGTGTCCTTTACCAAAATGTCATGGATCCGTGTGTGACACTGTGTATTGCTTGCACAACTGCATGTGTAACGAATATATGCTGTGCATGCGTGCATGTGTTCATACATGTGTGCATGCAACTAGATGTCGTGCATAGCTGCGTGTGTGTGTGTGCGCACACGCGCGCGTTTAACTATGTTATGATAACATGTGCTAACCATGACGTTTTGGTAATTAAACATGTTGCCAGTGAACATTCTGGTAACAGAACAGTTTGATAACACTGTTGAAAACATTCATAATATTTCACTGTCTTGTTGTTTTGCCCTGCCAGCTTTAGTCATTCATTAGAATGTACATACAATAATTCACAGTAAAAGAAATCACAGAAAAAAATTCAGTTTTGCCTAGGAAAGTCACAGGAAATAAGGTCACAAAATAATGTTATTCAGATACTGTCTAGTTAATACAAAGGTTTGGTCTTGCATACACTAGCACCATAAAGATCTTTTGAATCTTTGACAACAGTAAGAAATAAGGTAGCAAAATAATTTTATTGTGGCACAGATCGCTACAGACTGCCATTTTTACACAATCATACTCATAGCAATGATGACAGACCTAGCTAACAGCCAAGTTGATTTGGGTTCTCCCTTTAACACCAGTATCACCATTCACCAGGCTGCCCTGTCTTGCTAGGCTGAGTGATGTTTGAACAACTCCCAAGGAGACCTATTTAATTTGGGATACCTGGCTTGAACAAAGAGCTCGCTTATCTGAGCCAAGCCTTCTCTAACACACACGCAATTAGCAGGCTGGTGGTGCCCAGTTTTACTGCCCAGTACCCACAGGTGCTAATTTGTGTAAATACTAAACAAGGCCTGAATGATCTCACATTGGCATTGCCGACTCTTAGGAGAAACTTTTCATTTCTTGATAACCATGTCCAATGTATAGGGCCTGCAAGTGGGTCACGACACATGGCGTGACTCCGCGCGACTGGAGCTTATTGGGGACTAAGCGAGACTAGTTGGGGCCTGGACACAAGAATAATAATCTAACGATGGATGACAGTTGTAGCTTCTGACTGATGAATACTTGGAAAATCAGTTCATAAATATCTTGTGCTATACGTTTCTTATCTTATAAGACCGATTTTATATTGAGTTTATCACACTATCATAGACACATAGCGATTTACGTAGTGCAGATAATCGTAACGATGCTAGGCTGTATGTGTCTTTTACGGGATTTGCGTTTTACATTGCTGTACGTTGTGGTTTCGATAAGCACTTATATCTGACAAGTTGTCTAAATGCACATAATCATAACACATGTATACGTTTGGCCCAAACAGGTTGTACTGCGCGAAAACTGACATTCTTCATTATTAGTCAAGATCGCCAAACACAAGTACTTGCCGCTATTGCCATGGCAACCACCATAATAACCGATTAAAATTCATGATTTCCGTGATCATTATCACATGCAAAATGTTCCACTGCTTCTGCTTGTAATAATCCTTCGGACAATATAACTGAAATACGCTATTTCGGGACAGTTCGATTATTACGACCAAAACAAAACAAAGTCCTATATGTTAACATGGAGTATATGGACCTCCTGCCCCCAACTGCCCCCAGCCTCGTTTTCGCGCGCGAGACTTGCACGCCCTATTGGCGGGGCGGGGCGGGGCAGGCTGAATTGTAATTTGCGAGGCGGGCTGCGAGCTCAGATTTTCAGCCCGCGCAGGGCCTTAGACTACTACATACACACATTTGGTAGTAAATTATAATAATTACTTAAACCTGTGAATAAAATTATCTCTACTTTTATAATTGTGTCATAAACAGACCCATATTTTTTTTCATAAACATAAAAATATAGAAGGCTAAAAGACACATCTAAAAATTATTTAACAAGGTAGAATTAAATTATAATATTTTAAAGTTATCTGATATACTACGAATACATTTATTTCGGGTAAAACATACACAATTGATATATACACACATAAATAGTTTTTAAGAAGTAGATAAAAATTAGGTAAGGTTATAAGTTAGATAATGTAAAACTGTAGTGTAAGTGATAATGATTATGTTATAAAATAATTATAAATAAATATGATGTCAATCTCACTGGTTTACAGTGTACAGATGTTTGGCCCAACTACTCTACATTGGGCCATTTACTATGTCAATTGTACATAACTTTTATCAAGTTGTTATTTATGCTGAACATATGTTTTTTAAACCGTAAATATTCTTATGTATTAGGGCATCAAATGTATCAATTAACATGCAACTCGCACTGTCCCATTGGTGATATCCCCAAATCGTCTATGCCTGTTGTTGTAGAAAACTTTAGCTTTTAAATAAGAGCCTTTGTTAAAGTTTGCTGAGTGTTGGGAACAATAAATTTTACAACAATACGCATGAAACAGATGTAGTTTAACACCGATGGAACAGTGGTGAAATTTTCTGATAATGCTAATCGACCTGGCATAAAAGTTGCATAGATGTCTGAAAAATATATTTATCATCTTTCAGCTTTCATACTATATTACACATAAATGTTTGCTTTTCTAACATACACAAGTTTGTTTAAGTTCATATAGATATCTACAGAATAATAATCCCACAGAAGGGTAAGATTCACATAGACACAAGCAAAGATGGACTTTTGATTGATCAGCTTTGATCGATTTGCAACTTGGGTTTATGTTCTGGATGTTAAACGTTGTAAAAACAACTTGTCAATGTGGGAGTTATTTATTTTGGTGCTGTCCACAGTTGTAATGTGGTGTAGTGCATTGTGTATGATGTCATCACTTGGTAGTTAGTACAATGTGTAGGCCAGTGTGCTTACTAAATAACACAGACAGTCGCAGTGTTTCCCCTGCTGTGTGACGAGTGAGGTGGGCCACCTCACTGTTTTTCTAAGCCATCTTGCCCAAAATATGGTGAAATTGCCACCTCACAGCTATTTCCTATCCCTGCTAACTAGTTACAAGCAACGCTAAACGTTTACACACTATAGCTAGTAATTAATTTGTTTACCACTATATGCCAGGAATTAGGTTAAAACAATTCATAATGCACCATTTTGAAGCTAGTGTTTAAAGTAGTTCTGGGGATGTCCTTATGCAGACTGCTGTACCATTGGATTACCTTTGCTTTTGCTTCCTGACCAGTGCAGACCCATGGTCAAAACTATTTCGTTGCCAGGTTTTAGTTAATGAAAGTAGATTTCAGTACAAACGGCTTGTGTGGGGAAGCAATATATATCATTATCACAACCATTATTCATTGACAAACCAATGTCGTTTGATTGAACATATGGTGCCACTTCATGTTTTTCAAGAGTTTTTTCATTAACAGTTATACCAAGTTTGGTAGATAATGTGTATAATTGGAACTGTTCATTGATAATCTATTGGCCAGCTGCCCCCGTTCTAAGTTCTACTAATCTTATCATTAGTGATAATCCTCCTTAGCCAGTAATCTGCTAGTTTTGAAGATAGGAAGACAGGTCCCAGACTAAGCCCCTGATGCAGCATGCAGGTCAACTCAACTAGTCACACTCTATTGTAGTGCTGGTTCGATACCTGGTTTTGTTCGATACCGATCGATACCTGAATTTTATTCGATACTTACGTTGTAATTAAGTCTAATTTTCACATAGAACACGGTTCCCAGTAGAAGCACAGTATGCAACAGAAGTAGTGCTGGTTCGACATCAGAATTCTTCGATACTGATCGATATATTACTGGTTTGATATCAGAATTCTTTGATACCGATCGATATATTACTGGTTCGATACCAGAATTCTTCTATATCAATCGATACCAGATTTTTAGTCGATACTCGAAATTTACCTTATAAGTGTAATTCAGTACAGTAGAGATCTCCAAAGAAACACTACTATCCACTTAGACTAATGCCACAGAAACAAATTTTTTCACTTGTAGGGAAATATGTGACAATTTTATAGTCATGCAAACAATGATTAATATGCAATTTTCAATTTATGTAAGTACACAAACAACAGTTTCAATATAACTGATTACTGTTGTAAAACTAAAAGGTAACTGTAATATAATATTAAAACAATAAAGACAACTGCAATAAAATACCTAGTGACCAATAAATTAATTGCACTGAATTATTTTAAATTAATAACAGTACTTCACCCCAGCTGTTTGTAAATACACTTGAATATAGCAGCTGAATTTCAAGTCAATGTGTCTCCTAAAATGACCATCACCAAATACAGCTGAAACAAATGAAACATACAGATAATATGTTATTATTATATAAAAGCACCTATCACTTATAATAGTGTCACTGCCAGCACAGCTGAACCCTCACTGTTATAACGTTTTTATTATTAATTTTATCAAAAAGATAATTGTGATTTAGCATCAAAACTGATGATTACAATAAAATAACACTAATTAATAATAGAAAAATATTAATTAAAATTACAATTGTACTTCCCAGTTCACACCAATATTTGTTTATATATAAACCTTAAATTACCACTTTAACAAGTAAACATAACAAGCCCCAGTCAATGTGCCTCTCGAGTCAATGGCAATGCGACGTTGACTGACTGTCCACAACGTCGACGACGTCGACATGCCGTACCATGAAAGTTGATCATCACGTTTTGATAGCTTCTTGATTGGTGACATGTTTCGTCAAATTCGATGTATTTCCCCCGCTATCTTTGAGACATTTCTAGCATAGCAGACAATCTTTGTTGGAAAAGTGCCAAATTAGCGATGAACGTTGCAACATGTTGACTGTTATCGTTCGTCTTGGTTGTGGGCGTCGTGTACGGCAAATGGTGGCGCCACCAAACAAAACAGCGCCACCAAACGGAACCCGGATAAACAAAGCCTCCGCATCGCGCTTGAATAAAACTAGTTTCATAAATACTAGTGCGTGCAATAAACACTCTATAAAAATGCTATAGGATATGTGTTTTTGTACGCGTAACCGTAAGTAAAGTATGGAGAACGATGGCATGGTAGTGCCACCAAACGAGAGCATCACGTACAAACCTTGGTTTGGATAACGAGGGTAAGCGAAGTCTGACCTAGGCTAAGATCGCACAGAAAATGGTTCACATTTTATGTTATATTATTTTTAAACAACCACGCCTAAGTCTATTTAGGCTGCGAAGCACTGTAGTTATAGCTCCCGTAAACAACGTCGTCATCAACAACGATGTTGCGTCTTCGCGTCGACGTCGTCGAATGGACTCGATGTCAAGTATCGAAGGTATTGAAGGTATCGAAGGTATCGAAGGTATCGTAGGTATCAAAGGTATCGAACAGTGGCCGTTCGATACCAAAAATATTGAAGTATCGCGATACCACTAAATATCGGTATCGAACTTTCGCAAATATCGCGATACTTCGATATATCGAATATCGAACCAGCACTACTCTATTGTTTTCTTATGACACAAATCAAGACAACAACAGTGACGAGTTCAGAAACCAAAATATACTACATAAAGTCAACTACATTCAATTTTCCTGCTGTAATATGTAATATAAAAGTCCTGTGTTTGACTGATCATTTCGGAGGTAGTATTTGACTTATAAAAAAGAAATTGTGACAGATCATTTTATATGTTTAAGAAATAAAACAGGTTTATTTTATAAAATCATGCTAATATATTGGTAGAAGAGTTCCTGTCAATTCCTTGTAATGTGTTGTTGTTTGTATAATCAGTACATGATTACAACCTTGCTGTTGTGTCATTGACAACACGCATTGGTGATTACCTTTTGAATGTGCTCTGGAAAGGTACATAAATTAATGGCCTAGATCTTTTTCAGAACTTATTGTGTTCAGCGAGATGGAACACACAAAACCGAGGTTGGGACATATGGGAAGCAAATAACTACGATCTCAGGTTAGTGTCTCCTACGGATAAACCTAGCTACTACAGATAAATCTAGACATTTGTTAGATTTGGATGGTTCAAATGATTTATCTCTTTTGTATTTCACTAGCAGCTTACCTTATTTTCCATGTTGATTCAACTGCGATCATCAATTTTACTTAGCAGTGGATGTCTAAGGACAATTACAGATAGCATTCAGAAAATAGATAAACTGCCAGTGATATAAGTAAACATATTTCTCATCTTAGTATAATGGTTAGAATATAGTGACCGCAGTTGTGGATTTAGTAACAAGGATAAATTATATAATATATATATATATATATATATATATATATATATGTATATATATATGTATATATATATATATATATATATATATATATATATATATATATATATATATCAACAAATCAGTTTATGCATATTCAAAATAAAAAGTGAAATAAAATTAAAATGATTTATAACCAACAAATCATTTTACATGGTACAGTGTTGGATTTCCTAACCGGTTCCTGTGTTGATACATTTCTATTCACTACATCATTACTTCATGAATATTATGAGGACTGAGTAGTGTCATGTTTGAATTCTTTTATTTGTTATAAATCGTAAAGTGATTTCACTTTTTATTTTGAATATGCACACAAATGATATGTTGATGTACGTTATGCCTACCAGACATAACACATTCTATAATTAAGTAAATCGGAAAAATTTGAATCCTTACATTGATTAAATAGGAGCAACTCAATCCAAATGCAGCTCGAGAGTAATTGTGGTCACATATCCTCTAAATTCTTATGTTTCAGCAATGGTTGTTCAAATGTTTCAGCCCCCTTTAATCATACATTTACTGGTATTTTTCTGTGGTATTTGTGTACATGCTAGTATTTTTTCTGGGATATTGACTTTGTAATGGGAGGAAATGAAGAGAGATCTGCATGAAGAGATCTGGAAAAAGTGAGAGAAAAAGGGAGAGCAAAGGACTTTGAGAAGAAGGGAGAGCAAAGGACTTGGAGAAGAAGGGAGAGCAAAGGACTTGGAGAAGAAGGGAGAGCAAAAGACTGAGAGAAGAAGGGAGAGCAAAAGACTGAGAGAAGAAGGGAGAGCAAAGGACTTTGAGAAGAAGGGAGACCAAAAGACTGAGAGAAGAAGGGAGAGCAAAGGACTTTGAGAAGAAGGGAGAGCAAAAGACTGAGAGAAGAATGGAGAGCAAAAGACTGAGAGAAGAAGGGAGAGCAAAAGACTGAGAGAAGAAGGGAGAGCAAAGGACTTGGAGAAGAAGGGAGACCAAAAGACTGAGAGAAGAAGGGAGAGCAAAGGACTTTGAGAAGAAGGGAGAGCAAAGGACTTGGAGAAGAATGGAGAGCAAAAGACTGAGAGAAGAAGGGAGAGCAAAAGACTGAGAGAAGAAGGGAGAGCAAAAGACTGAGAGAAGAATGGAGAGCAAAAGACTGAGAGAAGAAGGGAGAACAAAAGACTGAGAGAAGAAGGGAGAGCAAAAGACTGAGAGAAGAATGGAGAGCAAAAGACTGAGAGAAGAAGGGAGAGCAAAAGACTGAGAGAAGAAGGGAGAGCAAAGGACTTTGAGAAGAAGGGAGAGCAAAGGACTTTGAGAAGAAGGGAGAGCAAAGGACTTGGAGAAGAAGGGAGAGCAAAAGACTGAGAGAAGAAGGGAGAGCAAAGGACTTTGAGAAGAAGGGAGAGCAAAGGACTTGGAGAAGAAGGGAGAGCAAAAGACTGAGAGAAGAAGGGAGAGCAAAAGACTGAGAGAAGAAGGGTGAGCAAAAGACTGAGAGAAGAAGGGTGAGCAAAAGACTGAGAGAAGAAGGGAGAGCAAAAGACTGAGAGAAGAAGGGAGAGCAAAACTGAGAGAAGAGGAGAGCAAAAGACTGAGAGAAGAAGGGAGACAAAAGACTGAGAGAAGAAGGGAGAACAAAAGACTGAGAGAAGAAGGGAGAACAAAAGAGTGAGAGAAGAAGGGAGAACAAAAGAGTGAGAGAAGAAGGGAGAGCAAAAGACTGAGAGAAGAAGGGAGAGCAAAAGACTGAGAGAAGAAGGGAGAACAAAAGACTGAGAGAAGAAGGGAGAGCAAAAGACTGAGAGAAGAAGGGAGAACAAAAGACTGAGAGAAGAAGGGAGAACAAAAGAGTGAGAGAAGAAGGGAGAACAAAAGAGTGAGAGAAGAAGGGAGAACAAAAGAGTGAGAGAAGAAGGGAGAACAAAAGAGTGAGAGAAGAAGGGAGAACAAAAGACTGAGAGAAGAAGGGAGAACAAAAGAGTGAGAGAAGAAGGGAGAACAAAAGAGTGAGAGAAGAAGGGAGAGCAAAAGACTGAGAGAAGAAGGGAGAGCAAAAGACTGAGAGAAGAAGGGTGAGCAAAAGACTGAGAGAAGAAGGGAGAACAAAAGACTGAGAGAAGAAGGGTGAGCAAAAGACTGAGAGAAGAAGGGAGAGCAAAAGACTGAGAGAAGAAGGGTGAGCAAAAGACTGAGAGAAGAAGGGAGAGCAAAAGACTGAGAGAAGAAGGGTGAGCAAAGGACTTTGAGAAGAAGGGAGAGCAAAAGACTGAGAGAAGAAGGGAGACCACTGAGAGAAGAAGGGAGAACAAAAGAGTGAGAGAAGAAGGGAGAGCCAAAGACTGAGAGAAGAAGGGAGAGCAAAAAAACTGAGAGAAGAAGGGAGAGCAAAAGGCTGAGAAGAAGGGAGAACAAAAGAGTGAGAGAAGAAGGGAGAACAAAAGAGTGAGAGAAGAAGGGAGAACAAAAGACTGAGAGAAGAAGGGTGAGCAAAAGACTGAGAGAAGAAGGTAGAGCAAAACAACTGAGAGAAGGGAGAGCCAAAGACTGAGAGAAGAAGGGAGAGCCAAAGACTGAGAGAAGAAGGGAGAGCAAAAAAACTGAGAGAAGAACGGAGAGCAAAAGACAGGGAATTGTAGAACTATATTCTTTTATTGTGGTTGGGAATAAGCTATTTCCAAATGTGTTTGCCGAGTGCCAGACTTGTAGGAACTGACTGTCGTGTTTTCGTGAGCATCTGGTGTTGTGTTGGATATACAGCAGTGATCTAGTGGAATATCTTTAAGGTTATGTTCCCTCTTGAATGTGTTATTTGCTCCAGGAATCTCCTGCATCTTACCTGAACCAATGGAAAATGCCGACATAGAGGTCAGTGGAACAGACCTTGGTGACACAGCCAATTACACCTGCCAACCTCGTACAGTCTTCCCCAATGGCAGCCACTGGGCAGTTAGAACATGTGCGAATTTGGCTGAGTGGACAAACATCGAGGGAAAATGTGAAAGTAGGGTGAATGTTTGTTTTTCTAGTCATTGTCCAAATTTAAAAGTAAACACAACAGTATTAAATAAATTACACCATTAAAGAGATGATGAATAGTTCTTACTAAAACAAAATGTTTTCACTGCACAGAAAACACTCTGAGTATATGGTATCCATTGACAGTGAAATCAGTAGTAAATGAGTCTGTTATTGAGTAGAAAGGACATAACTGGTTGCTAAAACAATTCCACTGAAGTATTTCATGAAATTAAGTGTCCATATTGGGTTTGTCTTAGCCGTTCTTGTTGATTGTTCTCTGGTGAAGAAATTCAGATCTACTAAGAAGAACAAAGATTGTTGTTCTACAGCTAGACAAATAAATATTAATTTAAATCGATTACCATTACTTTGAAACAAATTATGAAAATCAAACATTGGTGATAACTAGCAACAATGCAGGCGGCAAATAGATGTATTATATGCAATCCGTTTTGTTAGATGACAAACAATTTATGTGTCCATGTATCAACAAAAAGTTTCTGGAATGCAAACATTTAACAATTTAAGTGGAATTGTTGTTCATCTGTCACCAGTGAGCTTAGAAGTAGTGTGACATTGTTGGTAGGAATAAAACGACAAGTATGGATTCACCAGTCAATGTTGGCTGATGCCTGGAGATCACTGTGACAGTGTCAGAAGCTTCTAAAAAGGGGGGTGAAAACTTCTTAGGAAGATGTTAGCTACTTGGGATGACTACAGTAATATAAGTGATCCAGTGCGGTTTGTAGTGCGTATTTATACAGTGCACCAAGTTAACAACAGATATGGACGAATATGGCTAGAATAACCTTCTGCCAGTAATTTATTTACTAATCATACTATTGGACGAATCACTACGTGCAAATATTTACAAACTAATGTGGACCAGTCGAGGTTTTTTGAGGTCGACAATCCTTCAGTTACTTAGCCTATTGATACATTCTAAAAAAGGACCACTTTATAAAGAACAATATTGACAACATGGTAGGTAATACATTAAAAAAACTAATTAAAAGATATCTTGTAAATATTTCAACTACTAAAGCTACCACTATTACTACGTTTATGTTTTTTGGTCAATGCTTCCCAGAAGTCAGTGCTTCCCAGAGAATTTAAAATGGTGTTTGGTTGAACAAGTCTGTCATGATTAATTGACCACTACACCGTAAAAAGAAGTTGCCTTTTATGTGTAATTAAATACACTTATTTGATTAGGTTAATGTATTTGTCTGCAGTTATTAACTGTGGCAGTCCACCATCTCTACCGATTGCCACAGTAAGCTACGTAGATACAACGGTTGGTCACATCGCAAAGTACACTTGTCCTAGAGGTCACTGGTTCAACAGGAATCAACGTCAAATTGTGACAACGTGTGAGGACACAGGAGACTGGACACACCTGGAGGACACTTGTAAAGGTCTGTGTTTGCATTCATGTGATTCTTTCTTCAGATACACTCTTTAATGCTGATCTCTGTAATGCAAGTTAAAGCATTGCAAACGTTTGATACTAAACATTCGATTGAATTGGTGTTATCATATCTAATAGACCAACCACCATACGACTACTACATCACTTATATACTATAGATGATGCATATAATTATAATCAGTATACAGTATTATCAAACAGTACTTTTTGCAATAAATATAAACTTGAGCACTGACTCATGAATCAGACTTACACTTCACATTATACCTGTTATTGAGGCCAAAGTGCCCATTCCAATACAGACTTTAAAAAACGATTCCGCCCACACTACGATCATTCTGATTTCAATTCCAACAAAATGTTTTATTCTGATTCCTCACACATTATCACAATTCCTATTGTAAACATTGTTCCTATTGTGAACATTGTTCCTATTGTAAACATTGTTTATGTTCTACATACAAAATCTTTAAAAGTTTACGTGATAGTTTAACTCGGAATGCTACAATAACAAGTAAAAAAAGTAAAACTAAAGCCCACGTAACATGTGATTAATTAATTCATGAAGTTTTATGTTTTAAAAAGCCACTTTGGGGTTATAGTATCTGGTAGTGAAGATTTCCTTCTTTTTCTCTACCTATAATATTATTTATACACATTTTACTTTACTTTTGAAGCAACGTTTATTCCATTCAATACAGTTCCGATTCCACTCAAACCAATTGTGATCCAGATTTTGAATTTGCTGCTTTCCAACCATGATATGAATAGCCTTTAATTCCAATATTGGAATCGCCATGGCACTGTCTGTGTAACATTACTAACATGTTCTAAGGAAATCTTCTTGTCTTAGTTGTGGTACTTGTGCCCATTCATGTATATTAATTAAGAGATGCAAACAAATTACCAAGACCATATTTCTTGTGTAAACTTGTACTTTGTATCACAACTAAATGATATAGAGTCATATCAAACTATTTCTTTTCCAGAGATTGACTGTGAGGATCCAGCTGACATGAGAAATGCTACAATATCTTACAATGGGACAACATTTGAAGAGACAGTCAACTACACATGTGAAGTTGGATTCAGGTTCCCAAATGGGGCCAAACTTCTTGTGAAGTCATGCAGCGACTCAGGAAACTGGACGGGGCCCAACGAGACATGTGAAGGTTGGAACATTTGCTACTTTGAATCTAAGTAAATGTTGTACACTATTCATCTCGTAATGACTGCCATGATATACAGTGGCTTGTAAATGTTGTTAATTATTTTAATTGGGGTGAGGTATTTTTCTCCAGTTGTCGACTGCGGTAATCCTACATATCTGGCAAATGGCAATGTAACGTTTGAAGAGACAACATTTGGACACATCGCAAATTACACCTGTCGTAGAGGTCACTGGTTCAACAGAGATCAACGTCAAATTGCCACAGAGTGTGAGGACAATGGAAACTGGACACATGTGGAGGACACTTGTAAAGGTCTGTGTTTCTATTCGTAAGATTCATTCTTCAATGAGCTTTATATTGCAGATATCAGAATGCATAAACACCGTCTATATACCATGATGTTTTAGTATTATGAGTGCATCTTGTCCATGGTGTGGAGCAGCTGTCATTTAAAGTATGGTTTTATTTGCATGTCTTTTCTGGAAGTCTTTCTCATTATACCTAAGACAATTGAGTGATGATCACTTTTATGTATGTTAAACAATGTGGTATATTGCTGCATGGGTGGGAGAAACTGGAATACATAATATGCATGCACACACGCACACGCGCACACACACACAGACACACACACACACAGACACACACACAGACACACGCACACGCGCACACACACACACAGACACACGCACACGCGCACACACACACACGCACACACACAGACACACGCACACACACACACACACACAGACACACGCACACACACACAGACACACAGACACACAGACACACAGACACACAGACATTACAGTTGTTATTATCAGCAGTCATACAGAACCTGTTCTGAGGTGACACAGGATCCCAGTTTGAAATCTGCAGATCATGGAAAAAGAAGGTCGTGTTTGGGAGTGAGGTTTGTGGCTAGTGGTTCCTCTCCTGTTGTCTTCTCAACCACTTCTCTGGGTCACTCACAAGGCAGTGTGACATAAAGAATACACTTGCCTGTGACGTCAAAGTGGATTGTCACCGACATGGGCCTCCCAACCCAGCAGCTGATGTGTTTTTAGGTAGCTCTGTATATCTGTGTATTTCCCCCCTTCACTCCCTCTCCCTTCCTCTCCTTCCCCTCCCCCTATATGTCTCTCTCTGTCTCTTTGTATTTCTCCTTGCCCCTGCACGTATCTCTCTACCTCTTCCACTCTCCATCCCTCTCCATCTATTGCCTGTGCCCCTGAATCTGCCTCTCCCATCCTTCATCTATTGCCCATGCCTCTCCCCTTCCCCCTCTCTCTCCCTCTGTGTTAGCGAGTATTATGTTAATTGTAGATGATTTAATTACTTTGGTGTGTTTTCTGTAGTTATCGACTGTGGTGAACCACAAGATCTTGCAAATGCCAGCCTCACTTTCACAAGCACCACATTTAGCCACTCGGCCAACTACAGCTGTGAGAGAGGATTCTGGCTCAGGAGAGACACACGTCAGATAACCACCTGGTGTAAGGACAGTGGAAACTGGACAAAAATAAACCACACGTGTAAAGGTACGTGGTTTTATTAGTATGATTCAATTTAATTATGAACAGTCGGTTCTTGCACAATTACTCAGTTTATTAATCTAAGTGGTAAATGATATGGTAGACATTCTGTTGACAGTGATTGACTGCGAGGAACCAACTGACATGATAAATGCAAAAACATCTTACAATGGGACAACATTTGAAGAGACAGTCAACTACACGTGTGAAGTTGGGTTCAGGTTCCCAAATGGGGCCAAACTTCTCGTGACATCGTGCAGCAACTCAGGAAACTGGACGGGGCCCAACGAGACATGTGAAGGTTAGTTATTATATATATATATTTAAAATGTTGACCAAAGTTTCACTGTTTATGTGTACATAAGAAGGTAAAATATTATGTAGTTAATTTGTATAATGGTTACACAAGTGAGGTCAAAGCACTTGAGTTGAAGCTCATTTAATAAAACAAACTTCATAATTTGTACACTGTACTTAGATAAAAATTCAATTTTTTTTCTATGTTGTGATATAATGATGAAAATCTGACATGACTTCAAAGTTACATGGATTTGTCAGCCTTTGTAAGAATTACATGATATCCTTTCAAAACATGCATACAGATTTCTGGACAACTTTGTAACTTGTAAAGGTTAATGTTTTAATATATTCAGTCATGACTGAATTGCTAGGATATTTGCAATGAAAGTACTTTTGAGTCTAATGGTGATTGATATATTTGACAGTTGTTGACTGCGGCAGTCCACCAGGTCTAATCAATGCCAACATAACAGTTGATGAGACAACCTTTGGACACACCACAAAGTACACCTGTGATAGAGGTCATTGGTTCAACAGAGGTCAATATCAAATTGTGACAAAGTGTGAGGACAATGGAAACTGGACACATTTGGAGGAGACATGTCAAGGTCTGTGTTTGCATTCAGAAGATTAATTCCTCAGTATGACTTCATTGCAGGTGTCAGTGATGGGAATCACTGTATATATGTCATTCACACACATATGCGTATTTGTATACATCAATCTGTATATGTTCTTAATTATTATTAAGTCTAGACACATCTGTATACTGTGCATATATAATATCAATATGCTCATGCATGCATACGCATGCATGCATGCACACACGCATGCAATCAATCACTCCCACATGTTTACATGTTTATTTTTAATTGGCTCTACTTGGTTTGTTCAATATATTTTTCTGTTGACAGTGGTTGACTGTGAGGAACCAGCTGACATGAGAAATGCTACAATATCTTACAATGGGACAACATTTGAAGAGACAGTCAACTACACATGTGAAGTTGGGTTCAGGTTCCCAAATGGGGCCAAACTTCTTGTGAAGTCATGCAGCGACTCAGGAAACTGGACGGGGCCCAACGAGACATGTGAAGGTTAGGGCATTGTCATAAATATTGTATCTAAGTATGTTTTCGTCCTCAGGTGGATGTATTTTACTGAGGTTTTATGTGGGGTTAATAGTGTATAGAAGCATGTTATATTTATCTCTCAGACAAGGTAAGCATTGATTCGTAGGAAATAATGACATTGATGTTATCTTGTCTTCTTCCCTTTGCTCCTTTGGGGGGGGGGGGCGGAGTCTGTGTCACTTCTTCATTGCTGCTTTTACTTTCCTTGTCAATTCATTCCACATCACTTCCTCACCTGCAATGGCCACCCATCTATGACAGTTCTCTCCAGCCTATCCCAGGTCTCCTTTCAAGTTGTGTTCCCATTTCCACCTTGGCCATCCTCTTCCTCCTTTTCCTCTCTCTTCTGCTTGCCAAGCCCCTATTGGCTCATTCTTATCTATGCCCTGCCCATCTCATTCTGTTTCCAACTAATTTCCTCGTGTGTTTTTCCATTATTATCCTCTCTCAGTTCCTTTGTCTTATCTGCTGATTGTGCACATTAATAGTAGGTCAGTGCATATAAATAGGTCATAAAATAATTATGTAAAACTATTTCTGTTGACAGTGGTTGACTGTGGGAAACCAACTGGTCTCGGAAATGCTAACGTAGACTACAAAGGAACAACATTTGACGAGACAGTCAACTACACGTGTGAAGTTGGGTTCAGGTTCCCAAAAGGGGCCAAACTTCTTGTGACATCGTGCAGTGACTCAGGAAACTGGACCGGGCCCAACGAGACATGTGAAGGTTGGAACATTTGCTACTTTGAATCTAAGTAAATGTTGTACACTATTCATATCGTAATGACTGCCATGATATACAGTGGCTTGTAAATGTTGTTAATTATTTTAATTGGGTTGATGTATTTTTCTCCAGTTGTCGACTGCGGTAATCCTACAGATCTGGCAAATGGCAACGTAACGTTTGAAGAGACAACATTTGGACACATCGCAAATTACACCTGTCGTAGAGGTCACTGGTTCAACAGAGATCAACGTCAAATTGCCACTGAGTGTGAGGACAATGGAAACTGGACACATGTGGAGGACACTTGTAAAGGTCTGTGTTTCTATTCGTAAGATTCATTCTTCAATGTGCTTTTTATTGCAGATATCAGAATGCATAAACACCATCGATTTACCAACTATTTCTGTTGGCAGTGATTGACTGTGAAGAACCAGCTGACATGAGAAATGCTACACTATCTTACAATGGGACAACATTTGAAGAGACAGTCAACTACACATGTGAAGTTGGATTCAGTTTCCCAAATGGGACTAAACTTCTCATGAGGTCATGCAGCGACTCGGGAAACTGGACGGGGCCCAACGAGACATGTGAAGGTTAGAGCCTCTTCTGCATTAATATGCTATCTTTGGTGGTGGTCTGGCTATATCTGCATCTCTGTCTAGCTCCGTGTGTTGATCAGCGTTCAATGGCCTTCCTTCAACCACTATCAATGCATTAACAAAGAAGTAGTTAGTTGGATTGACTTTGAACCACTCTCCAGAGAGCACCACTGTAGTTTTTCATTAACTTTACCTGTCAACAAGCTTGGTTTGTTGCTCTGTGGATTATGCAACGCTGTACAATAAACGGGTTAGTGAATGCCATACGTGTGTTTATTTACCACAGTTGCACTTTAAATGAATCATGGTGTGTATGTCTACCATTATTTTCAGAAAAATAAAAAAAATATGTATTGTTTTTCATAAACTAAATCTTCTCACGGATGTCATGAAGCCAAGTTAATAGCATAGATGGTCAAGTAAAACAACAACAGCATTTGTTTGTGTTTATAAACATTCTGACTGCTGAGAATTAAATATTTTTTTATATCCGAATATATACAGTCATTACAATGTAATATACACAGTCATTACAGCATAATGTATACAGTAATTACAGTGTAATATATATATATATAGATATATAGTCATTATAGTGTTATTAGTTTAATCAGGTTGATGCATGTTCTGTAGTTGTTGACTGTGGCAAGCCACGAACTCTTCCGAATTCGAAAGTAAAATTCAAAGAGACAACATTTGGACACAATGCGACGTACACCTGTGACAGAGGTCATCAGTTTGACGGAGGTGAACGCCAGGTGGTCATCGAATGTGAGGCCACCGGAAACTGGACTAAGAATAACCACACTTGTAAAGGTATGTTTATGTGTGTCATTGTTTAATATACTCTCTTTCACACCATGAAACAACATTTACATTCAGGATACATCGTTGTTTGCACATAATTTATAAATGCATTTAACATGAACATTCAAATACATGAGCACTTGCTTGTTTGTATAAATGTTGACTTATTTGAGCTACCAGGTACTAAGAACATATTGTATTATTGTCCTTATTTTTCTAACTCCATATATTTCCTATATACAGCTGTATTCATATTCTATTTAAATTTCAGTGATTTATTGTTCCGATAATTAATAAAGTGTCTTGTACATAAATAAATATTACATATCTGATGGTAGAAACTAGAAAGATCATTCATAAATAGAAAAAAATAGGTTCAATAATATTTTCTTATGCATAATGTGTGTGTCTGTGCTGGCTGAAAATTATTATTTCGTCATAATTGTTTTACCATTTTAATTATTTATTACCTTTGCATTCATTTATCACTATTGTTGTTATGGAATTTGTATAGGTTCTTTTTAATACTGATAGGTCACTTTAGTTAAGTATATAGACACATGTATTTTCATTATTTGTTTATAAATATTATCTGTACCGTAAATCCTGTATTACTAGCCGCACCCCTAATTAAAGCCGCACCCTGACTTTTGACCTAAATCCTGAATTTCTTCCGCACTGTTTGATATCGGCAAAACCCTTATTTAAAGCCGCACCCCGACTTTGTGCCAAGACTGCGTGCGACATACTGCCGTAGAGCGTGCAATTTGGAAACATTTTAATGTGTTTCATAAAAATCATAACTTTGCTAATAATGATCATAAATGAATAACTGAAAGACTCATTATTGTA
Source organism: Ridgeia piscesae (assembly GCA_025642075.2). Taxonomy (NCBI): domain Eukaryota; kingdom Metazoa; phylum Annelida; class Polychaeta; order Sabellida; family Siboglinidae; genus Ridgeia; species Ridgeia piscesae. The sequence continues at coordinate 18,960 of JAODUO010001586.1, read as the reverse complement.
ATGCATCTATAATTACAACACAGTTAGTTTTCTTGTTATTGTATTTTTTAGTATGTTGTGAAGCGCCACAACCAATTATGGATGTGGCACTATATAAATAAAATATTATATTATAATAAAACTTATAATTTCCTGCAGATCATAGTGATGATAATAATAAATTATTATTATATTATTTATAAGTAATTAAACTATTTCACGCATGCGAATACAATAAGTAAAGTTTATAAATATTTATGCGTATATAGTGATTTTACAGTACCGCGGATCAGCTGACAAAGTTGCCATCGAGATCTTTGCGTTTGTTTTGTGAATTTCCTTCATTAGAGGAATGCAAGTGATTTTATTTTATAATGTAGTGTATGTATGTGTATGTAAGATAAGTGAGGAGAAGTTTGCCAGCTGGTGGTCGTCATTTTCATTGTTAGGTCAATCCAACCCGGTCGTCTGGCATCCGCACTGTGTCTGTGACTGTCCTAGTGAATCCACTGGACCACTGTTTCAGTTCTGGTCAATTCACAGGGTAACAAAAAGACAGCTTACTGATACTGTCTTTCACTGTACTGTTGCTGCAAGCATATGAGGATCAGTGTGGCATATTGGTGTCGCGATTTCGTTGTAAACTGACGTAAGGCACTTTTAGCAAACCGCTTGGCTCTCTATTATGACAGCTGAACCAGCAGACGACTTTATGACGTATCACTTTTCCAAAGTGCAGGTAGAAGCTGGGTTTTGATTGGTTGCATGGATCAAGATGGTGTCAGTGGTTTAGCTAGATGTTCTCACTTTAAGACTACTTTCTGAGGAAACCACTAATGTGACATTTGTTATTGTAGATGCAAATGGTTAGCTTGTATAAACTCCTTTAGGTGCATAACACCAAACCGTTGCCTTTTGTGCCCTATAAGTGTTATTGAAATAAGCTTTACACTACAGCCATGCATATGTATGCATCATACTCACATGGGAGATGTTTAATTGAACCAATTACTGATTTGATCTTTGGATCATAAGAGATAGACCAAAGAAAATGAAATTCTATGTGGTAAGTTTCACTTTATGGTTATCGATATTTTGTGCAGAAATGAAGATAATATTAATTACAGTTCTAGGTGGACCTATAATGAAAACATCGACAACTGAACCAATTACTGAAGGACCATCTACTGAACAACCGACCACTACGGAGAAGCCCTTCAAAATGAAATTCCATGGTAAATTTCACTTCATATAAAACATTTTTTATTTAATAAAATTACAATTTATTTAAAAAACTAAATTCAAAAGGAAATGTTACAATATATATAATGATGTTTATCTTTTTATGTATTCCACGGTCGAATTTTTTAGCATGGTGTGTACGTTTTGTGTTTAGAAAGGAAGACATGCCGTCGCTACCGTCCTGGGAAGCACATGGATGTTGAGGGTACAGGGATCAACGTTGGTGACACTGTCACCCTCAGTTGTCACGTTGACTACGAGATGCCAGAAGGTGGCAAGTCACGCACTGTCCTCTGTCAGATGGACGGCCGCTGGAGTGACAATCCGAAGTGTAAACGTGGGTCATGTTTCAATTGTTTTTCATTTGCAATTGTTTCTGATTATCAATAAGAAAAATAAACATGAATTCAATACTTTGTGCGACTTCCCAAAAAGATACCCTAGTTATTATCTCTAAGATAATCCGGCAACTATGGTTATCATGCAGATTAAGTAATAGGTCGCTTTCTTTTAATTGTAGAGTCAGTATGCCCTGGAAATTAGGTAATGCGGGATGACAGTTATAAAAAAAACTCCAGAAAGCAATTGGACAAAGCCAATACAAACCGTTGGCATGATGGCGCTTCACAATTATTAAACTAAAAAGTATTGTATTGTGCCAGTAACAGTTTTATTTTGTCATGAAAATGTTTAGAGATAAGACTTGGTCATCATTTATGACCATACTTTTACTCTATAAATCTAACTAAACAATCAGATTGTAGCAAAACCTGTGGAAAATCTAGAACAAATTGCCACTCACACAACAGAGATACAATTACTATTTTATATAAATTTGAATGAAAAAAATAACAAAACCAAGAGAAAAAGTATAATTTATATGCCTTTATACACAAGCTAATGTTTTAGTTGTCTTCCACCAAAATTACTTTATTTTGTGATCCAATGTACACTTCGGGTCTTTGGTGCAAATTTAAAAATCTGAGTTTGAAAAGCAATAACAGTCTCACAATTTAACTTAACTTGCCATCAAGATGTAGTGCAAGTGTTATGTTTGCCACCAACTATATTAAATCTTTCAATGGACACATTTGTTCATCCATATTTAGCATTTATGTTGTCTTCATCAGTCTGAAATCCCTCTTTTTGTTCCTTACTTCCATTCTGACATACATTTTATACGTTCTATGTACTCATACCAGAGATCACAATTGTACACGTGAAATTTGTATCGTATGTTTACCCTATTTTTTATAATTATTTCAATCACTTATTCAATTGTTTTCATGACCTATTTATATTTATTTTTATCACTTAAATATTTATGCTTTAATTGTATTTTACGTATTGTATTTTTCATTTTTTAAATTGTATTTTATGTACATGCACATGTATACATAAATATTACATATGGAGTTTTTGTCCAAAATTTAAATCATATACCAGGTACATTATATATTTGTTTTCTGTCTTGTCACAGCAATAACCTGCGGAAAGGTTCCACACGTGGCAAATGCTGTCCCCGACACCCGAGTCACACGAGTTGGCACCCTTGTCACATACACTTGTAAAGGAGATCTGCTCTTCCCCCATGGCCTCAACTGGGCGGAGACCATGTGTACAGGCCAGCGTGTATGGTATCCACCACTTGAAGGCTGTCAAGGTAAAAGTCAATTCATCTTAGTTGATGAACTTATTTGGTTAATTCTTTAGAGAGGGTAATTTCTGAAGGCTTCATAGTGAAAGAATTATTCCGGCGTTACCATCAAGTAAGTCTACTGGAATTCTGCATTGCAGGTGAAGACTTTGTAAACAATATATACAGTAGAAAGAAATGAAACGTTTTATTTGTTAAGGTGCTCATGGTTTGTGGAAAGAAATGATACACAGTTCACATCGTGCAGCACTATGTTGAACATATTGAACAGGTGTTTGGTACCTGGCCATAGATAGTGATGAATATTTGTGGCCAAATAGTATTTGTGCATTAACAGAAGCATGGCTGAATAATTCCCAGGGAAGTTGAGATGGCATTTGATTGAGCAGGCCTGATAATGAGTGAATTGAAAAGCATTTTCAGCCATTCTAAGGAGTGGATTCTCTACTATACAAGACCACTTTTTAATATTCCAAGCACAAATAGTAACAAAAGGATTCAAACACAGAATATCTTGACTAAGAATCTGATGCTGTAATTAGTTACGACAATGCAGTATTAGTTTGTCCATGTATTGTGTCTTTTGGCAGTGCGATGTCCACCCGTGCCCTATCTGGACCATGCCTTCGTTGATGGACCTTACACCTCCCTGGTTGGGTCAGTGGTCAAACTAAAGTGTCACCCTGGACATCGCTTCCCGACAGGTGCCACACGCAGAGAACTGCGATGTCTGAGAAATCAACAGTGGGAAGATGTGGATGACTGCAAAGGTGAACTTATAGTGCTCGTTTAAGTTGTTCAACCAATTCTCTCTGTAGGAGCTGACTGCTACGTGGTTTAATGGTTGTCATGACAACTGAAGCAGTGAACTTCCTGCTAATAATGATCACCTGGTGATTCTTAATATTGGAACAGACAACCTCGCTATAAAGCAAATCAGGTAAAAATCAGTTGTATACCATTGTTCTAAATAAGTGAGACGTGATAGTGGTGTTGTTTTATTTATACATGATTCGCTTCTTTATAATGCACTTCTCAAATGTTTTGTTAGGATGTGTGCTCAAGGTTAGAATTTAGCCTAAAATTAGTTGGGCCAGCCATGTCCCTACTTTCCAAATCAATGTCTATTGAATGTATTTGTAATCTGTATATCATACACATGCATGCTTACATTACTTGCATGCTTTATAAATGACCAATTGACTGTTACTTGTATGTTCCAGTTGACCGGTGTCCAACGTTGTCCCTCCCTGCCCACGCCAAGGCCAGTTCCAAGCGGGTTGTCTATGGAACAGTGGTGCAAGTAAAATGTGACACCGGCTACCAGTTTGTGAACGGAACTACGAGTATGGCCGTAAAGTGTGTGGCCAACAACCAGTGGAACTCAACTCTCCCACAGTGTCAAGGTAGTGTAGACCTGCTATTAAAGGAGGTGTCAGCTCCTCTGTCCAGAATTGAACTCAACTCTCCCACAGTGTCAAGGTAGTGTAGTAGACCTGCTATTAAAGGAGGTGTCAACACCTCTGTCCAGAATTGAACTCAACTTCCCCCACAGTGTCAAGGTAGTGTAGACCTGCTATTTACAGGAGCTGTCAGCTCCTCTGTCCAGAATTGAACTCAACTCTCCCACAGTGTCAAGGTAGTGTAGACCTGCTATTAAAGGAGGTGTCAACTCCTCTGTCCAGAATTGAACTCAACTCTCCCACAGTGTCAAGGTAGTGTAGACCTGCTATTAAAGGAGGTGTCAGCTCCTCTGTCCAGAATTGAACTCAACTCTCCCACAGTGTCAAGGTAGTGTAGACCTGCTATTAAAGGAGGTGTCAACTCCTCTGTCCAGAATTGAACTCAACTCTCCCACAGTGTCAAGGTAGTGTAGACCTGCTATTAAAGGAGGTGTCAGCTCCTCTGTCCAGAATTGAACTCAACTCTCCCACAGTGTCAAGGTAGTGTAGACCTGCTATTAAAGGGAGGTGTCAGCTCCTCTGTCCAGAATTGAACTCAACTCTCCCACAGTGTCAAGGTAGTGTAGACCTGCTATTAAAGGAGGTGTCAGCTCCTCGTCCAGAATTGGGTGAGCAGTATGTAGTGTAGACCTGCTATTAAAGGAGGTGTCAGCGCCTCTGTCCAGAATTGAACTCAACTCTCACACAGTGTCAAGGTAGTGTATGCTATTAAAGGAGGGAAGTCAGCTCCTCTGTCCAGAATTGAACTCAACTCTCCCACAGTGTCAAGGTAGTAGACCTGCTATTAAAGGAGATGGCTAGCTCCTCTGTCCAGAATTGAACTCAACTCTCCCACAGTGTCAAGGTAGTGTAGACCTGCTATTAAAGGAGGTGTCAGCTCCTCTGTCCAGAATTGAACTCAACTCTCCCACAGTGTCAAGGTAGTGTAGACCTGCTATTAAAGGAGGTGTCAGCTCCTCTGTCCAGAATTGAACTCAACTCTCCCACAGTGTCAAGGTAGTGTAGACCTGCTATTAAAGGAGGTGTCAGCTCCTCTGTCCAGAATTGAACCCAACTCTCCCACAAAGTGTCAAGGTAGTGTAGACCTGCTTTTAGAAAGGAGGTGTCAGCTCCTCTGTCCAGAATTGAACTCCAATCTCCCACAGTGTCAAGGTAGTGTGGACTGCTATTAAAGGAGGTGTCAGCTCCTCTGTCCAGAATTGAACTCAACTCTCCCACAGTGTCAAGGTAGTGTAGACCTGCTATTAAAGGAGGTGTCAGCTCCTCTGTCCAGAATTGAACTCAACTCTCCCACAGTGTCAAGGTAGTGCAGACCTGCTATTAAAGGAGGTGTCAGCCTCTGTCCAGAATTGAACCTCAACTCTCCCACAGTGTCAAGGTAGTGTAGACCTGCTATTAAAGGAGGTGTCAGCTCCTCTGTCCAGAATTGAACTCAACTCTCCCACAGTGTCAAGGTAGTGTAGACCTGCTATTAAAGGAGGTGTCAGCTCCTCTGTCCAGAATTGAACTCAACTCTCCCACAGTGTCAAGGTAGTGTAGACCAGTAAAAGGAGGTGTCAGCTCCTCTGTCCAGAATTGAACTCAACTCTCCCACAGTGTCAAGGTAGTGTAGACCTGCTATTAAAGGGAGGTGTCAACTCCTCTGTCCAGAATTGAACTCAACTCTCCCACAGTGTCAAGGTAGTGTAGACCTGCTATTAAAGGAGGTGTCAACTCCTCTGTCCAGAATTGAACTCAACTCTCCCACAGGTAGTGTAGACCTGCTATTAAAGGAGGTGTCAGCTCCTCTGTCCAGAATTGAACTCAACTCTCCCACAGTGTCAAGGTAGTGTAGACCTGCTATTAAAGGGAGGTGTCAACTCCTCTGTCCAGAATTGAACTCAACTCTCCCACAGTGTCAAGGTAGTGTAGACCTGCTATTAAAGGAGGTGTCAGCTCCTCTGTCCAGAATTGAACTCAACTCTCCCACAGTGTCAAGGTAGTGTAGACCTGCTATTAAAGGAGGTGTCAGCTCCTCTGTCCAGAATTGAACTCAACTGTCCCACAGTGTCAAGGTAGTGTAGACCTGCTATTAAAGGAGGTGTCAACTCCTCTGTCCAGAATTGAACTCAACTCTCCCACAGTGTCAAGGTAGTGTAGACCTGCTATTAAAGGAGGTGTATATACCTATTTCTATGTATTCAATTATCATCATTGCTTAATGTATTAAATTATTATTATAACTGTATTAAATATTGTCATTATGAATAAGTATAACGAAGGCCTAAGTATAACTGTTACAGATCACTTATAATGCATTTACATTATATACCTAGCTACTATTAAGCTAATTAAGCCTAGTTAATCTTAGCCTTAACCTGCTACATACCATATGTGACATAAACATTACATAGTTACAGTATTATAATAAATCACTGACATGTCGTAGTCATCTAAGTATAGGCCATAGTCTATGCCTGGCGTATTCATACTCGTAGCATAGCCATACCTTGGTATTTTGTCGAACCTTGGCATTGGCTGAATAACTAGGCGCTGCACCCCAAGTACACAGCTAGAATAGACAGTCACTGCACCCCCAGTACACAGCTAGAATAGACAGTCACTGCACCCCCAGTACACAGCAAGAATAGACAGTCACTGCACCCCAAGTACACAGCTAGAATAGACAGTCACTGCACCCCAAGTACACAGCTAGAATAGACAGTCACTGCACCCCCAGTACACAGCTAGAATAGACAGCCACTGCACCCCAAGTACACAGCTAGAATAGACAGTCACTGCACCCCCAGTACACAGCAAGAATAGACAGTCACTGCACCCCAAGTACACAGCTAGAATAGACAGTCACTGCACCCCCAGTACACAGCTAGAATAGACAGTCACTGCACCCCAAGTACACAGCTAGAATAGACAGTCACTGCACCCCAAGTACACAGCTAGAATAGACAGTCACTGCACCCCAAGTACACAGCTAGAATAGACAGTCACTGCACCCCAAGTACACAGCTAGAATAGACAGTCACTGCACCCCAGTACACAGCAAGAATAGACAGTCACTGCACCCCAAGTACACAGCTAGAATAGACAGTCACTGCACCCCCAGTACACAGCTAGAATAGACAGTCACTGCACCCCCAGTACACAGCTAGAATAGACAGTCACTGCACCCCAAGTACACAGCTAGAATAGACAGTCACTGCACCCCAAGTACACAGCTAGAATAGACAGTCACTGCACCCCAAGTACACAGCTAGAATAGACAGTCACTGCACCCCCAGTACACAGCTAGAATAGACAGTCACTGCACCCCAAGTACACAGCTAGAATAGACAGTCACTGCACCCCAAGTACACAGCTAGAATAGACAGTCACTGCACCCCAAGTACACAGCTAGAATACACAGTCACTGCACCCCAAATACACAACTAGAATACACAGCACTGCACCCCAAGTACACAGCTAGAATACAGACACTGCACCCCAAGTACACAGCTAGAATACACAGTCACTGCACCCCAAGTACACAAGTCACTTCACCCCAAGTACACAGCTAGAATAGACAGTCACTGTCACCCCAAGTACACAGCTACAATACACAGTCACTGCACCCCAAGTACACAGCTAGAATACACAGGCACTTCACCCCAAGTACACAGCTAGAATACACAGTCACTTCACCCCAAGTACACAGCTAGAATACACAGTCACTTCACCCCAAGTACACAGCTAGAATACACAGTCACTGCACCCCAAGTACACAGTTAGAATACACACTCTCTTCACCCCAAATACACTGCTAGAATACACAGTCACTGCACCCCCAATACACAGCTAGAATACAATGTCACTACACCCCCAATACACAGATACAATACACATTCACTGCACACCAAGTACATAGCTAGAATACACAGTCACTGCACCCCAAGTACACAGCTAGAATACACAGTCACTTCACCCCAAGTACACAGCTAGAATACACAGTCACTGCACCCCAAGTACACAGCTAGAATACACACGCACTGCACCCCAAGTACACAGCTAGAATACACAGGCACTGCACCCCAAGTACACAGCTATAATACACAGTCACTTCACCCCAAGTACACAGCTAGAATACACAGGCACTTCACCCCAAGTACACAGCTAGAATACACAGTCACTGCACCCCAAGTACACAGCTAGAATACACAGTCACGTCACCCCAAGTACACAGCTAGAATACACAGGCACTGCATCCCAAGTACACAGCTAGAATACACAGTCACTTCACCCCAAGTACACAGCTAGAATACACAGTCACTGCACCCCAAGTACATAGTTAGAATACACACTCTCTTCACCCCAAATACTCTGCTAGAATACACAGTCACTCCACCCCCAATACACAGCCAGAATACAATGTCACTACACCCCAATACACAGATACAATACACATTCACAGCACACCAGGTACATAGCTAGAATACCCAGTCACTTCACCCCAAGTACATAGCTAGAATACACAGTCATTTCACCACAAGTACACAGCTAGAATACACAGGCACTGCACCCCAAGTACACAGCTAGAATACACAGTCACTGCACCCCAAGTACACAGCTAGAATACACAGGCACTGCACCCCAAGTACACAGCTAGAATACACAGGCACTGCATCCCAAGTACACAGCTAGAATACACAGTCACTTCACCCCAAGTACACAGCTAGAATACACAGTCACTGCACCCCAAGTACATAGTTAGAATACACACTCTCTTCACCCCAAATACTCTGCTAGAATACACAGTCACTCCACCCCCAATACACAGCCAGAATACAATGTCACTACACCCCAATACACAGATACAATACACATTCACAGCACACCAGGTACATAGCTAGAATACCCAGTCACTTCACCCCAAGTACATAGCTAGAATACACAGTCACTTCACCACGAGTACACAGCTAGAATACACAGTCACTTCACCGTAAGTACACAGCTAGAATACACAGTCACTTCACCCCAAGTACACAGCTAGAATACACAGTCACTGCACCCCAAGTACACCGCTAGAATACACAGTCACATCACCCCAAGTACACAGCTAGAATACACAGGCACTGCATCCCAAGAACACAGCTAGAATACACAGGCACTGCATCCCAAGTACACAGCTAGAATACACAGTCACTTCACCCCAAGTACACAGCTAGAATACACAGTCACTGCACCCCAAGTACACAGCTAGAATACACACTCTCTTCACCCCAAATACTCTGCTAGAATACACAGTCACTCCACCCCCAATACACAGCCAGAATACAATGTCACTACACCCCAATACACAGATACAATACACATTCACAGCACACCAGGTACATAGCTAGAATACACAGTCACTTCACCGTAAGTACACAGCTAGAATACACAGTCACTTCACCCCAAGTACACAGCTAGAATACACAGTCACTTCACTCCAAGTACACAGCTAGAATACACAGTCACTTCACTCCAAGTACACAGCTAGAATACACAGTCACATCACCCCAAGTACACAGCTAGAATACACAGTCACTTCACTCCAAGTACACAGCTAGAATACACAGTCACTTCACTCCAAGTACACAGCTAGAATACACAGTCACTTCACCCCAAGTACACAGCTAGAATACACAGTCACTTCACCCCAAGTACACAGCTAGAATACACAGTCACTTCTCCCCAAGTACACAGCTAGAATACACAGTCACTTCACCCCAAGTACACAGCTAGAATACACAGGCACTGCATCCCAAGTACACAGCTAGAATACACAGTCACTTCACCCCAAGTACACAGCTAGAATACACAGTCACTTCACCCCAAGTACACAGCTAGAATACACAGTCACTGCACCCCAAGTACATAGTTAGAATACACACTCTCTTCACCCCAAATACTCTGCTAGAATACACAGTCACTCCACCCCCAATACACAGCCAGAATACAATGTCACTACACCCCAATACACAGATACAATACACATTCACAGCACACCAGGTACATAGCTAGAATACCCAGTCACTTCACCCCAAGTACATAGCTAGAATACACAGTCATTTCACCACAAGTACACAGCTAGAATACACAGGCACTGCACCCCAAGTACACAGCTAGAATACACAGTCACTTCACCCCAAGTACACAGCTAGAATACACAGTCACTGCACCCCAAGTACACAGCTAGAATACACAGTCACTTCACCCCAAGTACACAGCTAGAATACACAGGCACTGCATCCCAAGTACACAGCTAGAATACACAGGCACTGCATCCCAAGTACACAGCTAGAATACACAGTCACTTCACCCCAAGTACACAGCTAGAATACACAGTCACTGCACCCCAAGTACATAGTTAGAATACACTCTCTTCACCCCAAATACTCTGCTAGAATACACAGTCACTCCACCCCCAATACACAGCCAGAATACAATGTCACTACACCCCAATACACAGATACAATACACATTCACAGCACACCAGGTACATAGCTAGAATACACAGTCACTTCACCGTAAGTACACAGCTAGAATACACAGTCACTTCACCCCAAGTACACAGCTAGAATACACAGTCACTTCACTCCAAGTACACAGCTAGAATACACAGTCACTTCACTCCAAGTACACAGCTAGAATACACAGTCACATCACCCCAAGTACACAGCTAGAATACACAGTCACTTCACTCCAAGTACACAGCTAGAATACACAGTCACATCACCCCAAGTACACAGCTAGAATACACAGTCACTTCACTCCAAGTACACAGCTAGAATACACAGTCACTTCACCCCAAGTACACAGCTAGAATACACAGTCACTTCACTCCAAGTACACAGTTAGAATACACAGTCACTTCTCCCCAAGTACACAGCTAGAATACACAGTCACTGCACCCCAAGTACACAACTAGAATACACAGTCACTGCATCCCAAGTACACAGCTAGAATACAGTCACTTCACTCCAAGTACACAGTTAGAATACACAGTCACTGCACCCCAAGTACATAGTTAGAATACACACTCTCTTCACCCCAAATACTCTGCTAGAATACAGTCACTCCACCCCAATACACAGCCAGAATACAATGTCACTACACCCCAATACACAGATACAATACACATTCACAGCACACCAGGTACATAGCTAGAATACACAGTCACTTCACCCCAAGTACATAGCTAGAATACACAGTCACTTCACCACGAGTACACAGCTAGAATACACAGTCACTTCACCGTAAGTACACAGCTAGAATACACAGTCACTTCACCCCAAGTACACAGCTAGAATACACAGTCACTTCACTCCAAGTACACAGCTAGAATACACAGTCACTTCACTCCAAGTACACAGCTAGAATACACAGTCACATCACCCCAAGTACACAGCTAGAATACACAGTCACTTCACTCCAAGTACACAGTTAGAATACACAGTCACTTCTCCCCAAGTACACAGCTAGAATACACAGTCACTGCACCCCAAGTACACAACTAGAATACACAGTCACTGCATCCCAAGTACACAGCTAGAATACACAGTCACTTCACTCCAAGTACACAGTTAGAATACACAGTCACTTCTCCCCAAGTACACAGCTAGAATACACAGTCACTGCACCCCAAGTACACAGCTAGAATACACAGTCACTGTACCACCAGTACACAACTAGAATACACAGTCACTGCATCCCAAGTACACAGGTAGAATACACAGTCACTTCAACCCAAGTACATAGCTAGAATACACAGTCACTTCACCCCATGTAAACAGCTAGAAGACAAAGTCACTACACCCCAAGTACACAGTTAGAATACACTGTCACTGCACCCCAAGTACACAGTTAGAATACACAGCCATGTGGCCAAACAATGTGACAAAGTATCTGTTGCATGTCCACTATGACAATATCTGGAGCAGGGACAGAGACTTGTTTCAGTCCGAGACGATTGGCAAGGATAGATTTGTTCCCCTTCCGTAAGCAGCCATTCTCGTCGATGAGCTAGGCAGGTATGGTCATGTTGGAATATGGATGCCAGCTGCAGCAACGGTTTTGTCTAACCATAAGCAGACGAGGGAATATTGTCTCCGAGTCAAACACTTTCATGTCACCAACTGTCATTCATCATTTATCTGCTCCATTGTCTTCAGTTGACTGGAAATCCTGGCTCGGAATCCAGACGGAAGGAGTTGCGGAATGATTTTGCCATCTTCTCACCAATAAGTACGGCATCTCTGACATGGATCTCAATTGGAGCATTGTCCATGTTGTAAAGGAAATCACTGTTGCTTGGTACTGGATGAGAAGGTTTTTCCAGCTCTGCACAAATCTGCCGTGGAGATACATTAATTGTAAGATTAAACAACACTTAATTGACAATAAATTAATTATATGCATTTAATGATAGGTGTATTGTTATCATTGACTTTTATTGTTATCATTGACTTTTAATATATGTCTATATACACAATTTTTGTGATGTCATCATGCAAACCGGTAAATGTTTTGAAGCAAATAAGTTTTTCGGTAGTGTTGGTATTGGCTAATAAAATAAAAAGATATATGTTTTATAACTAATTAAACTATTAAGTTGTCTTAATCAATCCCTGATCATGAAAATGTATATGTATACACAGTTTTTTATCTCATTATCATGCATACTTTCAGAGATATTGAAAAAAATAGTTTTGCGATAATGGCTGTGGCTAATTTGCATAGTGGGTATAAATATAGACAATAAAGCTTTCTAATTGTGTTTACCATAACCACTGACCTTGAAAACATGGACAGACACAATTTTTTTAAGAACCATGCATACGTTTGACAATATTGAATAAAATAGTTGTTTGGATAATGGCCGCATTAATTTGCATATAAAAAAAAATTTCCCCAAGGTTGTCAGAATGACAACCCAACTGGATTTCATCAGTGTGATGACAAATCCACCAAAAAAACCTCATACTATAGACAATTCATACGTCCACCATTACAACCATAGGCACAGCAAATGGACTAAGTGCTTCTGTAGCTATTGTGTTTACTGGTTACTGGTTAGTTTGTGCTCCAGTTGGAACGTCTCATCCATGAGGCAGAGTTTAGGGCTTGTAGGGTGTTAAAGTCCAAAGAAGCTTGGGGAGCAGTATGTGATTTCTTAAAACAAACATTTAATATGTTTATAAATTATATTAAAACATTATTAAAGTTATTGTATGGACAACTGGTGAGTTAGCAAAAATATATATATATATATATATATATATATATATATATATATATATATATATATATATATATATATGATGTACATAAGAGTTCACTACATTTAGTTTGATGATGATTTATCTATTCCATACGCTACACCATTATTGGCAAAGCTGAAGCTCACCTATAGAGATAAGAACATATCTAGTAATATTATTATTTTTAAATGCAACAAAACCTTTTTCTACCACCATATATTTCTCATGTATTCATATTCTGTTCCGATAATTAATAAAGTGTCTTGTCCAAAAATAATCATTATTTTTTCTGCTGATGTTCAATGTGAATATAATACATACTGGTAGCGTATGGAATAGATAAATCATCATCAAACTAAATGTACTTTTATGTACATCATATATATATATATATATATATATATATATATATATATATATATATATATATATATATATATATATATATTTGTGTGTGTGTTGTCCATACAATAACTTTAATAATGTTTTAATATAATTTATAAACATATTAAATGTTTGTTTTAAGAAAATCATACTGCTCCCAAGCTTTTGAGCTTAACACCCTAAACCCTAAATCTGCCTCATGTAGTGGGCGTTACAAGTAAGCCAACACTTTATGCATAACTACCATCAAATAACTACAATAATAGTTCATTTGCCACTGCTATGGTTGTAATGGTGGACTTATCAATTGTCAATAGTATAAGGTTTTTTGGTGGATTTGTCATCACACTGATGAAATCCAGTTGGGTTGTCATTCTGACAACCTTGGGAACAATTTTTTATATGCAAATTAATGCGGCCATTATCCAAACAACTATTTTATTCAATATTGTCAAACGTATGCATGGTTCTTAAAAAAATTGTGTCTGTCCATGTTTTCAAGGTCAGTGGTTATTATTATAAACCAAAAAGGTTTAGCCCCACACCCAAAAAAATTATATATTTTTTTGGTCAATATCTCTGAAAGTAATAAAATAATAAAAAATTTATATATAATATATATATATATATATATATATATATATATATATAAATTTTTTTTTTAAAAAAGGGATTGTTTAAGAAAATTTTAAAGTTTCATTAAAAAAATTATTTTTTATTTTACCAATTCCCTTTTGATGACATCACAAAAATTGTGTATATAGACAAATATTAACAGTCAATGATAACAATAAAAGCAATGATAACAATAAACCTATCATTAAATGCATACAATTAATTTATTGTCAATTAAGTGTTGTTTAATCTTACAATTAATGTATCTCCACGGCAGATTTGTGCAGAGCTGGAAAAACCTTCTCATCCAGTATCAAGCAACAGGAAAAAATGGCAAAATCATTCCGCAAATTTTCCTTTCCGCCCCCCTAATTCCGAGCCAGGATTTCCAGTCCTGAAGACTGGAGCGATAAATGAGGAATGACAGTTTCAAAGGTCTCCGGGGGGTCTGCTCAAAGAATCGTTCGGGGGAACTGCAAAAACCAATAACTGGCCAATTCCATGGCTGGGGGTTTTTTTTGGGGTAATGCGGGAGTTTCTCAGGGGGTTTAAGGGGTTTTTTTTTTTTGTGACTGGGGGGTGACTTGTATTCTTAAAAAGGGTTTGGGTGACTTGTGTTCCTTGGTGTATGTTCTGAGATGCTGCTGTGTTGGGAGTTTATTCTACTTGCCGGGGTTAAAGTTTTATTCTACCTTTTTCTGGGTTAAATTAATTTTTTTTCTAATTTGTTTTTAAATTTATTTATTTTGGTTTTTAATATGGGGTGAAAGGACTTTATTCTAGCTTGCTGGGGTTGATGTACACTGTGTTTTGGGTGGTGATTTATTTCGTGTTTTGAAAAATTGTTTTGTGTTTTTTGTTTGTTTTGGGTGGTGACTGTGATTGCTGTGATTTGGGTATTTAACTGTGTTGGGGGGTTATTAATTTTGGAATAATTCTTTTTTCTGTTGACTTTGGGGGTGAGAAAAAGTTTAAACTTTTGGGGGGAAAATGAAAATTTTTGACTTGAGTGAAGTGTATTTAAAATTAAAATGAAAATTATTTTCTAAAATTGTACTTTTGTTTTTTGAATGTATTGGGGTTTGAGTGCTGTTATTCATATTTGGGGATGACTTTTGTCTTTTTTAAATTTTTTATTCGTTTATTTTGGGAGTAAGGGGGACACAGTCATTTCACCCCAAGTACATGGCTAGAATACACAGTCACTTCACCCCAAGTACACAGCTAGAATACACACTCTTCACCCCAAGTACACAGCTAGAATACACAGTCACTTTACTCCAAGTACACAGTTAGAATACACAGTCACTGCACCCGAAATACACAGGTAGAATACACAGTCACTTCAACCCAAGTACATAGCTAGAATACACAGTCACTTCACTCCAAGTACACAGTTAGAATACACAGTCACTGCATCCCAAGTACATAGCTAGAATACACAGTCACTGCATCCCAAGTACACAGGTAGAATACACAGTCACTGCATCCCAAGTACACAGGTAGAATACACAGTCACTTCAACCCAAGTACATAGCTAGAATACACAGTCACTTCACCCCATGTAAACAGCTAGAAGACAAAGTCACTACACCCCATGTAAACAGCTAGAAGACAATCTCACTGCACCCCAAGTACACAGTTAGAATTCACAGCCATGTGGCCAAGCAATGTGACCAAGTATCTGTTGCATGTTCACTATGACAATATCTGGAGCAGGGACAGAGACTTGTTTCAGTCCGAGACGATTGGCAAGGATAGATTTGTTCCCCTTCCGTAAGCAGCCATTCTCGTCGATGAGCTAGGCAGGTATGGTCATGTTGGAATATGGATGCCAGCTGCAGCAACGGTTTTGTCGAACCATAAGCAGACGAGGGAATATTGTCTCCGAGTCAAACACTTTCATGTCACCAACTGTCATTCCTCATTTATCTGCTCCATTGTCTTCAGTTGACTGGAAATCCTGGCTCGGAATCTAGACGGAAGGAGTTGCGGAATGATTTTGCCATCTTCTCACCAATAAGTACAGCATCTCTGACATGGATCTCAATGGGAGCTACGTGAACCTTGTCCATGTTGTAAATGAAATCACTGTTGCTTGATACTGGATGAGAAGGTTTTTCCAGCTCTGCACAAATCTGCCGTGGAGATACATTAATTGTAAGATTAAACAACACTTAATTGACAATAAATTAATTGTATGCATTTAATGATAGGTTTATTGTTATCATTGCTTTTATTGTTATCATTGACTGTTAATATTTGTCTATATACACAATTTTTGTGATGTCATCATGCAAATCGGTAAATGTTTTGAAGGAAATACATTTTTTGGTAGTGTTGGTATTGGCTAATTGGCATAAAATAAAAAGATATATGTTTTATAACTAATGAAACTATTAAATTGTCTTAATCAATCCCTGATCATAAAAATTTATATATATATATATATATATATATATATACATATACATATACACACAGTTTTTTATCTCATTATCATGCATACTTTCAGAGATATTGACCAAAAATAGATATGCGATAATGGCTGTGGCTAATTTGCATAGTGGGTATAAATATAGACAATAAAGCTTTCTAATTGTGTTCATAATAATAACCACTGACCTTGAAAACATGGACAGACACAATTTTTTTAAGAACCATGCATACGTTTGACAATATTGAATAAAATAGTTGTTTGGATAATGGCCGCATTAATTTGCATATAAAAAATTGTTCCCAAGGTTGTCAGAATGACAACCCAACTGGATTTCATCAGTGTGATGACAAATCCACCAAAAAACCTCATACTATAGACAATTCATACGTCCACCATTACAACCATAGGCACAGCAAATGGACTAAGTGCTTCTGTAGCTATTGTGATTACAGTTTACTGGTTAGTTTGTGCTCCAGTTGGAACGTCTCATCCATGAAGCAGAGTTTAGGGCTAACAAACAGTTAATATGTTTATAAATTATATTAAAACATTATTAAAGTTATTGTATGGACAACTGGTGAGTTAGCAAAAAAAATATATATATATATATATATATATATATATATGATGTACATAAAAGTATGGTGAAGAAAATATGTGCTGGCAGATGTTGGGCAAGAAAGCCAGCCCTGGTCCTTTGTTCTATCTATTGGACATGTCCAGGGGCTCTTTATCACCTGGATGTGATTGTTGGTCAGTAGTCCAAAATGTTTCTGTAGCTATTGTGTTTACTTTGACATTTGCCCCAGTACCACAGAGAGTGTCTGCTTTGACACCTACTCCATTGTTATTGTCCTCACTAGTGGACATCTGCAGGCTGGATTCACCTTGTGTTTGTCTGGTCAAACTCCCATTGTTTTTTCCCAGCTATTCTAACACTTGTCTCATTAGTACTCTGAGTATCCATTAAGATACCTATTACAAAGTTATAAATGAAAGTTTATTCAGAACAATGTACTCAGAACATTGTTAACATCAATAAAACACAAAACAAACAAGCACATTTATCTACAGCATTACAAGTTGGTCTACTATCATTGTGTTTTGGTTGGCTGATACCCAAAGGGTGGTGGGACCCCTGGCCAATGGAGTTCACTACATTTAGTTTGATGATGATTTTCTATTCCATACGCTAAACCCTTATTGGGAAAGCTGAAGCTCACCTATAGAGATAAGAACATATCTAGTAATATTATTATTTTTAAATGCAACAAAACCTTCTTTTTCTACCACCATATATTTCTCATGTATTCATATTTTGTTCCGATAATTAATAAAGTGTCTTGTCCAAAAATAATCATTATTTTTATCCCCCGATGGGCTTTTTAAAATAATTTTTTTAATATTGCCAAAGATTTTATCTTTTCCAGTGCCTGTGTTGATTTCTAATGCAAATAGATCCAATTATTAGTTTCTAAAATTATAATGTAGAATGCAAGAGAAAACAAAAATATTGTTAACTTCTTTTTACTGTTGTCAACATATGTTCTTGCTTGCCGATATATCTCTCCATCAGTTCTCATACTTGTTTGTTTGTGGTGTGTGAAGAGTAGTAAACCTGTAACATCCTCCACATGCAGTTCATCTCAAAGGCATTGATGCACTTTTAATCTCTGCTTTGACAGTCTAAGTTTCACAGCCATATAAGAAGACTGATGTTATCAATGCTCTCAGCAAACTCATTCTGACTACAATAGATAAATTCAAGATGATCTGGCTAGGTGAGCTTCAGCTTTGCAAATAATGGTGTAGCTTATGGATTAGATAAATCACCATCAAACTAAATGTAGTGAACCCCATTGGCCATTGGTATCGGCCAACCAAAACACAATGATAGTAGACCAA